>JAMJFZ010002252.1:0-61292 GCA_026225945.1 Cricetomys ansorgei
TAGCAGAATGTTCCAGAAGAACTGTCCCTCCGTTCTATGACTCATTGTCCCAGAAGACTTGTTTCCACCTTCATGATCCTCCACGAGGAACAGGTAAAGGGCGCACATTGTATCTGTAATGCCTTTGTCTCAGCCTGGAAATAACCCTTTGAACTGACCCTCTGAAGGATGCTCATGTGTGAGACAGGCTACGGTATTTATCTGCCATAGCTGGAAAGAGTGTGGAACAGATGGGGCACCCCACAGGCTCTAAGCAGGAATGTCTGAAGAACTGGTGTTGTGACAGTTGGAGGTCAGGGCTAAAGAGGTTTAATTTAGGAACTACAGCTCCAGTCACTGTATTCCTAAAGACTGGAGAACGGAGTTGTCGTGGGCCCAGGAAGCTTTAGTAGGCCCACTGCCTAACACGGAAGGACTAGGAATACAGTGGATGCAGCAGTTTGCGAGAAAATTGAGGACAGCTGCTGGATTCTTAAAATTCATATGACTGGTAAGACGGCTAAGTGAGTGTGGGCTACTGAGCAGTCTTCATCCGCTTCAGTTTCCTGTACTCTCCACAGAAGCAAAACGGACCGTTGAAGGAAAATTAAGAAAAATGAACGCAGTAGTTCTTCTCCTATGGGACTCGATATTTTATGCTTTTAGCACTTGAAGACACTAAAAGATCACTTCTTATGTATGATATTGAGTTCTTCTAATAGTAAAAAAATAAAGAAATTAGAACTTAGGTTAAACTAAGAATAAGAGAAAGCAAAATAACAATGTGCACACTGGGAAACATTACAATACACCTCTCCAGACAAAGATATTGCTCTAACTAAAATTGCAAAAACCTCCGACTGCTTTTCTGCAGATTCAAACATGTATCACAAAAGCAACCACAGCAAAGTGTCCATCCCCTCCAAGCGGCAGGCCTCCGATCTTCAAGTTAATTTTAGCGTGTAGTCTTTAAACAATAGTTGAATATTGAATAGCCGATTTTTGGTATGCGTACTTGCTGTTATCTGAGGCAGGCTTGAAGAGTGAATTCCCTTTGTTTCTTCAAGCTTGCTGATCCACTCTATACACTCTGCACTTCAGACCTCAACTATGGCTCTGTTTCCATGGGAAGGTCAGTTTATCGAAGAATAAGTTTTTATATGATATATTCTAGAGAAAGTGAGAATACTTCTCACATGAAAATAGGTAGTATAATTGTTGATAGGCTTTTTATCACCGTAAGGTAAAAGATGGGAAAGGGCAGAGCAGTTATGGACTTCGAATACTGACAAGGGCCAGGCACCTTGTCAGTCCGGCACATCCATAGTTTGGGTATCATCAGCGCTCAAAAAGTCATTAAAGCGCTTGTCTTGTAGGTCCAAGGACACATGTAAAAAGGCCTGGCGTGACAGCTCACACATGTAAACCCAGTCCTAGGAGCTGAAGATGGCCAGATCCTTGGGATCACTGGGCAGCCAACATAGTTTTACTCTGTGCAGTCCGGACAAAGTGAGTCTAATAACCAAAGTGACAGCTCCAAAAAACAATATCAAAGGTTGTCTCTACCCGTCCTCATGCATGCACGTACAAATGCATAGCTACCTGCACATATATGTACCCGCCCACACAGAAGCACCCCAGACACATGGACACACAGACAAGAAAATCTCTTTGCATGAGAGAGAGAAGAGTGGAGGGGAAAAAGAGAATATGTTGAGGGTAGAGAATCCACAGCTTTCAATACTTCCCAAGCTAGGGGATTGTGGTGTTTTGGGAAGGAGGAGGCACAGGACACCCGTATCCTCTTCATACAGGTCCCAATACCTCTGTGCAACCTTGGAGAGTTGCAGAGGTTTAGCATGCACCTTCTGTAAGAACAAACGTCTGATGGATGAAATGAGCAAAACCATACGGAACCAACATCCTCTTTCCTGTTGGCAAATGTCACAATTTGCCAGAGGGAAGAAACATTCCTGGCAAACCCTCTCCTCCCACACCTCTGTAGACAGTACTTGCCTTCCCTTGGAAGCAGCCACTAGATAAGGCAGGTGGTCACACACACATTGGATTATAGAAATTCCTCAGTCAGGAGCTGAGCCCTGTTTCTCCACAGCTGACAGCAGTTTCAAAATCAGCTGACATTTATTTTGGTGATATCCCATGGTTTGGAGGATTTCCCAGCCCTCAGGCCTGGTCCCCAGCTTGAGGATTTATACATGCTGAGCAGAGATGGATGCCTGAGGAGATGATTGAAAAGAGGAGGGCATGGGAGTCTGCTATGCAAGGGGATATCTGAATCCTTATATCTCTCTCTCTCTCCTCTCTCTCTCTCTCTGGCAGTCTCTTTTTCTCTCCCTCTATTCCTCCCTGTCCCCTCTCTCCCTTTTCTCTCTCCCTCCTCTCAGCTTCCATCCATATGTTCCGTCCTCCTCCCTATTTCTCTCCCTCTCCCTGTCTCTCGTCCTCCCACCCTCCCTCACTTCTCTCTCCATTACTACCTCTCTTTCTCTTTACCTCACTGTCCTTCTCACTCTCCAGCTCTCCCTCTCTCCATCCTATTCTTCCTCTTTCTCTCTCTCTCTCTGTCTCTTGCTTTCTCCCTCTCCCCTCCTTACGTCCCTTCCTCCCTGATAATTTCACTATTACTAATCCCTTGCATTTATGTTCTAGCAATGGCAGCCTAGCATGCCCACTGGGACTGGCAGAGCACCACATTTAGTCTCCTGGCACAATAACACCTCCATAACCATATTAAAAGGCATCCCTTTTTCCTCAGTGACTTCAAACCAAGAAAAAACATATTCCTGGCTACACTTTCGAGAAAATCTTTCAGGCTCATGTCGACTTTGAGTTCATTAAAAGGAATTTTGACAGATATCAAGCACAAAGAGGTGCCCAGGGAACCATGAAGCACACCCAAGTATGGTTTTGGGCTTCACAAGGGAGAGTCACTCCTTGTCTTGGCAATGAGTGCAAGTATGATCCCCAGGCCTCTGATTGCCGTCTCTCAGAGAATGTCATTCACAATATAAACTTTGTTTTTAAAAGGAAATCCTTCAAGCACTCCACTTGCTGTCAGTTTCACTGGGTGATGGAAATCGAAGAGCCACACGATCAAGGTGTTACTCTCCATGGAGAAGCCCATACCCACACTTGGGGTGGTCTCACCCTTCCCGTGGCATGCCTCTGTTAAGCTGTGTACTTAAGGTCTTTGCTCTAAGAGTCTTTAATGAGCTCTGCTTCATGCTGTCTTGTCCTGAGAAGCTTTCCATGGCAAAGCCAAGAACCCAGCTTTACCTGAGTAGTGCAAGGCTGTAAAATGGAAAGGACAATCCTCAGACTACACGTCCAGAGTGCTGATTCTACCCTGACACCCTCTTACTGCAGATATAAGTAGCAAAAATTGATTGGCTCAAGGCTCTGAGGCAGAATCCAGAGGTGGCCAGATGTCCGGGTCCTTGTGAGGGTTGAGACAGAGAGTCTTTCCAGGACTCTCTTGCCTTCGGTATTTTGCTGGTGCTTGGGTTCCTTGGGTACTAGAACTGTCACTCTGTAAACTCCTCTCTGAACCCACATTTTTCCCTTGTGAAAGACATCAAGCAGTAGGGTCAGGGCCCTAATGACATCATCTTAACTATTAATAACTGCGTGACACTATTTCCAAACAAGGTCATATTCAAAGGTTCTAAGACTAAAACAGGAATTGAGGTCATGGAAGGGAAACACCATTCAACCTATAACCTACTGTGCAAAACAACCTGTGTTTCAATAAAGAAGTAAATTTGAATTTTGAGGAGGACATCTGCTTGCATTCATGTATAAACGACATATTGCTCAACGACCAATAGCTTCATAGAAAATTACTTCACTTCTTCCTCACTCTTGGTCCTCTCGGGTAGCAGAATGTTCTAGAAGAACTGTCCTCCGTTCTATGACTCAGTGTCCCCAGAAGACTTGTTTCCACCTTCATGATCCTCCACGAGGAACAGGTAAGGGCGCACATTGTATCTGGTTTGCCTTGGTCTCAGCCTGGAAATAACCCTTTGAACTGACCCTCTGAAAGGATGCTCATGTGTGAGACAGGGCTACGGTATTTATCTGCCATAGGCTGGAAAGAGTGTGGAACAGATGGGCACCCCACAGGCTCTAAGCAGGAATGTCTGAAGAACTGGTGTTGTGACAGGTTGGACGCCAGGCAAAAAGAGGTTTAATTTAGGAACTACATCTCCAGTCACTGTATTCCTAAAGACTGGAGAACGGAGTTGTCGTGGGCCCAGGAAGCTTTAGTAGGCCCACTGTCTAACACGGAAGGACTAGGAATACAGTGGATGCAGCAGTTTGGCGAGAAAATTGAGGACAGCTGCTGGATTCTTAAAATTCATATGACTGGTAAGACGGCTAAGTGAGTGTGGGCTACTGAGCAGTCTTCATCCGCTTCAGTTTCCTGTACTCTCCACAGAAGCAAACGGACCGTTGAAGGAAAATTAAGAAAAATGAACGCAGTAGTTCTTCTCCTATGGACTCGATAATTTAATGCTTTTAGCACTTTGAAGACACTAAAAGATCACTTCTTATTATGATGATTGAGGTTCTTCTAATAGTAAAAAATAAAGAAATTAGAACTTAGGTTAAACTAAGAATAAGAGAAAGCAAAATAACAATGTGCACACTGGGGAAACATTACAAGACACCTCTCCAGACAAAGATATTGCTCTAACTAAAATAGCAAAAACCTCCGACTGCTTTTCTGCAGATGTCAAACATGTATCACAAAAGCAACCACTGCAAGAGTGTCCATCCCCTCCAAGCGGCAGGCCTCCGACCTTCAAGTTAATTTTAGCGTGTAGTCTTTAAACAATATTTGAATATTGAATAGCCGATTTTTGGTATGCGTACTTGCTGTTATCTGAGGCAGGCTTGAAGAGTGAATTCTATTTTTTTCTTCAAGCTTGCTGATCCACTCTATACACTCTGCACTTCAGACCTCAACTATGGCTCTGTTTCCATGGGAAGGTCAGTTTATCGAAGAATAAGTTTTTATGATATATCTAGAGAAAGTGAGAATACTTCTCACATGAAAATAGGTAGTATTATTGTTGATAGGCTTTTTTATCACCGTAAGGTAAAGATGGGAAAGGGCAGAGCAGTTATGGACTTCGAATACTGACAAGGGCCGGCACCTTGTCAGTCCGGCACATCCATAGTTTGGGTATCATCAGCGCTCAAAAAGTCATTAAAGCGCTTGTCTTGTAGGTCCAAGGACACATGTAAAAAGGCCTGGCGTGACAGCTCACACATGTAAACCCAGTCCTAGGGAGCTGAAGATGGCCAGATCCTTGGGATTCACTGGGCAGCCAACATAGTTTACTCTGTGCAGTCCGGGACAAAGTGAGTCTAATAACCAAAGTGACAGCTCCAGAAAAACAATATCAAAGGTTGTCTCTACCGTCCTCATGCATGCACGTACAAATGCATAGCTACCTGCACATATATGTACCCCCCCCACAGAAGAGCACCCCAGACACATGGACACACAGACAAGAAAATCTCTTTGCATGAGAGAGGAGAAGAGTGGAGGGGAAAAAGAGAATATGTTGAGGGTAGAGAATCCACAGCTTTCAATACTTCCCAAGCTGGAGGGGATTGTGGTGTTTTGGGAAGGAGGACACAGACACCCGTATCCTCTTCATACAGTCCCAATACCTCTGTGCAACCTTGGAGAGTTGCAGAGGTTTAGCATGCACCTTCTGTAAGAACAAACGTCTGATGGATGAAATGAGCAAACCATACGGAACCAACATCCTCTTTCCTGTTGGCAAATGTCACAATTTGCCAGAGGGAAGGAACATTCCTGGCAAACCCTCTCCTCCCCACCTCTGTAGACAGTACTTGCCTTCCCTTGGAAGCAGCCACTAGATAAGGCAGTGGGTCACACACAGATTGGATTATAGAAATTCCTCAGTCAGGAGCTGAGCCCTGTTTTCTCCACAGCTGACAGCAGTTTCAAAATCAGCTGACATTTATTTTGGTGATATCCCATGGTTTGGAGGATTTCCCAGCCCTCAGGCCTGGTCCCCAGCTTGAGGATTTATACATGCTGAGCAGAGATGGATGCCTGAGGAGATGATTGAAAAGAGGAGGGCATGGAGTCTGCTATGCAAGGGGATATCTGAATCCTTAATCTCTCTCTCTCTCTCTCTCTCTCTCTGGCAGTCTCTTTTTCTCTCCCTCTATTCCTCCCTGTCCCTCTCTCCCTCTTTTTTCTCTCTCCCTCCTCTCTCAGCTTCCATCCATATGTTCCGTCCTCCTCCCTATTTCTCTCCCTCTCCCTGTCTCTCGTCCTCCCACCCTCCCTCACTTCTCTCTCCATTACTACCTCTCTTTCCTTTACCTCACTGTCCTTCTCACTCTCCAGCTCTCCCTCTCTCCATCCTATTCTTCCTCTTTCTCTCTCTCTCTCTGTCTCTTGCTTTCTCCCTCTCTCTCCCTCCTTACGTCCCTTCCTCCCTGATAAGTTTCACTATTACTAATCCCTTGCATTTATGTTCTAGCAATGGCAGCCTAGCATGCCCACTGGGACTGGCAGAGCACCACATTTAGTCTCCTGGCACAATAACACCTCCATAACCATATTAAAAGGCATCCCTTTTCCCTCAGTGACTTCAAACCAAGAAAAAACATATTCCTGGCTACACTTTCGAGAAAATCTTTCAGGCTCATGTCGACTTTGAGTTCATTAAAAGGAATTTTTGACAGATATCAAGCACAAAGAGGTGCCCAGGGAACCATGAAGCACACCCAAGTATGGTTTTGGGCTTCACAAGGGAGAGTCACTCCTTGTCTTGGCAATGAGTGCAAGTATGATCCCCAGGCCTCTGATTGCCGTCTCTCAGAGAATGTCATTCACAATATAAACTTTGTTTTTAAAAGGAAATCCTTCAAGCACTCCACTTGCTGTCAGTTTCACTGGGTGATGGAAATCGAAGAGCCACACGATCAAGGTGTTACTCTCCATGGAGAAGCCATACCCACACTTGGGTGGTCTCACCCTTCCCGTGGGCATGCCTCTGTTAAGCTGTGTAATTAAGGTCTTTGCTTAAGAGTCTTTAATGAGCTCTGCTTCATTGCTCTTGTCCTGAGAAGCTTTCCATGGCAAAGCCAAGAACCAGCTTTACCTGAGTAGGTGCAAGGCTGTAAACCGGGAAAGGACAATCCTCAGACTACACGTCCAGGAGTGCTGACTTACCCTGACACCCTCTTACTGCAGATATAAGTAGCAAAATTGATTGGCTCAAGGCTCTGAGGCAGAATCCAGAGGTGGGCCAGATGTCGGGTCCTTTGTGAGGGTTGAGACAGAGAGTCATTCCAGGACTCTCTTGCCTTCGTTATTTGCTGGTGCTTGGGTTCCTTGGGTACTAGAACTGTCACTCTGTAAACACCTCTCTGAACCCACATTTTTCCTTGTGAAAGACATCAAGGCAGTAGGGGTTCACGACCTAATGACATCATCTTAACTATTAATAACTGCGGTGACACTATTTCCAAACTAGGTCATATTCAAAGGTTCTAAGACGTATAACAGGAAGTGAGGGTCATGGAAGGGAAACACCATTCAACCTATAACTACTATAGCAAAACAAACTGTGTTTCAATAAAGAAGTAAATTTGAATTTTGAGGAGGACATCTGCTTGCATTCATGTATAAAGACATATTGCTCAACGACCAATAGCTTAATAGAAAATTACTTCACTTCTTCCTCACTCTTGGTCCTCTCGGGTAGCAGAATGTTCAGAAGAACTGTCCTCGTTCTATGACTCAGTGTCCCAGAAGATTGTTTCCACCTTCATGATCCTCCACGAGGAACAGGTAAAGGCGCACATTGTATCTGGTTTGCCTTTGTCTCAGCCTGGAAAATAACCCTTTGAACTGACCCTCTGAAAGATGCTCATGTGTGAGACAGGCTACGGTATTTATCTGCCATAGGCTGGAAAGAGTGTGGAACAGATGGGCACCCCACAGGCTCTAAGCAGGAATGTCTGAAGAACTGGTGTTGTGACAGGTTGGACGCCAGGGCAAAAAGAGGTTTAATTTAGGAACTACATCTCCAGTCACTGTATTCCTAAAGACTGGAGAACGGAGTTGTCGTGGGCCCAGGAAGCTTTAGTAGGCCCACTGTCTAACACGGAAGGACTAGGAATACAGTGGATGCAGCAGTTTGGCGAGAAAATTGAGGACAGCTGCTGGATTCTTAAAATTCATATGACTGGTAAGACGGCTAAGTGAGTGTGGGCTACTGAGCAGTCTTCATCCGCTTCAGTTTCCTGTACTCTCCACAGAAGCAAACGGACCGTTGAAGGAAAATTAAGAAAAATGAACGCAGTAGTTCTTTCTCCTATGGGACTCGATAATTTAATGCTTTTAGCACTTTGAAGACACTAAAAGATCACTTCTTATGTATGATATTGAGGTTCTTCTAATAGTAAAAAATAAAGAAATTAGAACTTAGGTTAAACTAAGAATAAGAGAAAGCAAAATAACAATGTGCACACTGGGAAACATTACAAGACACCTCTCCAGACAAAGATATTGCTCTAACTAAAATAGCAAAAACCTCCGACTGCTTTTCTGCAGATGTCAAACATGTATCACAAAAGCAACCACTGCAAGAGTGTCCATCCCCTCCAAGCGGCAGGCCTCCGACCTTCAAGGTTAATTTTAGCGTGTAGTCTTTAAACAATAGTTGAATATTGAATAGCCGATTTTTGGTATGCGTACTTGCTGTTATCTGAGGCAGGCTTGAAGAGTGAATTCTATTTGTTTCTTCAAGCTTGCTGATCCACTCTATACACTCTGCACTTCAGACCTCAACTATGGCTCTGTTTCCATGGGAAGGTCAGTTTATCGAAGAATAAGTTTTTATGATATATCTAGAGAAAGTGAGAATACTTCTCACATGAAAATAGGTAGTATTATTGTTGATAGGCTTTTTATCACCGTAAGGTAAAGATGGGAAAGGGGCAGAGCAGTTATGGACTTCGAATACTGACAAGGGGCCAGGCACCTTGTCAGTCCGGCACATCCATAGTTTGGGTATCATCAGCGCTCAAAAAGTCATTAAAGCGCTTGTCTTGTAGGTCCAAGGACACATGTAAAAAGGCCTGGCGTGACAGCTCACACATGTAAACCCAGTCCTAGGGAGCTGAAGATGGCCAGATCCTTGGGATTCACTGGGCAGCCAACATAGTTTACTCTGTGCAGTCCGGGACAAAGTGAGTCTAATAACCAAAGTGACAGCTCCAGAAAAACAATATCAAAGGTTGTCTCTACCGTCCTCATGCATGCACGTACAAATGCATAGCTACCTGCACATATATGTACCCGCCCACACAGAAGCACCCCAGACACATGGACACACAGACAAGAAAATCTCTTTGCATGAGAGAGGAGAAGAGTGGAGGGGAAAAAGAGAATATGTTGAGGGTAGAGAATCCACAGCTTTCAATACTTCCCAAGCTGGAGGGGATTGTGGTGTTTTGGGAAGGAGGAGGCACAGGACACCCGTATCCTCTTCATACAGGTCCCAATACCTCTGTGCAACCTTGGAGAGTTGCAGAGGTTTAGCATGCACCTTCTGTAAGAACAAACGTCTGATGGATGAAATGAGCAAACCATACGGAACCAACATCCTCTTTCCTGTTGGCAAATGTCACAATTTGCCAGAGGGAAGGAACATTCCTGGCAAACCCTCTCCTCCCCACCTCTGTAGACAGTACTTGCCTTCCCTTGGAAGCAGCCACTAGATAAGGCAGGTGGTCACACACAGATTGGATTATAGAAATTCCTCAGTCAGGAGCTGAGCCCTGTTTCTCCACAGCTGACAGCAGTTTCAAAATCACAGCTGACATTTATTTTGGTGATATCCCATGGTTTGGAGGATTTCCCAGCCCTCAGGCCTGGTCCCCAGCTTGAGGATTTATACATGCTGAGCAGAGATGGATGCCTGAGGAGATGATTGAAAAGAGGAGGGCATGGGAGTTGCTATGCAGGGGATATCTGAATCCTTAATCTCTCTCTCTCTCTCTCTCTCTCTCTGCAGTCTCTTTTTCTCTCCCTCTATCCTCCTGTCCCTCTCTCCCTTTTTCTCTCTCCTCCTCTCAGCTTCCATCCATATGTTCCGTCTCCTCCCTATTTCTCTCCTCTCCTGTCTTCGTCCTCCCACCCTCCCTCACTTCTCTCTCCATTACTACCTCTCTTTCTCTTTACTTCACTGTCCTTCTCACTCTCCAGCTCACCTCACTCCATCCTATTCTTCCTCTTCTCTCTCTCTCTCTGTCTCTTGCTTTCTCCCTCTCTCCCTCCTTACGTCCCTTCCTCCCTGATAATGTTTCACTATTACTAATCCCTTGCATTTATGTTCTAGCAATGGCAGCCTAGCATGCCCACTGGGGACTGGCAGAGCACCACATTTAGTCTTCCTTGCACAATAACACCACCATAACCATATTTAAAAGGCATCCCTTTTCCCTCAGTGACTTCAAACCAAGAAAAAAACATATTTCCTGGCTACACTTTCGAGAAAATCTTTCAGGCTCATGTCGGACTTTGAGTTCATTTTAAAAGGAATTTTTGACAGATATCAAGCACAAAGAGATGCCCAGGGGAACCATGAAGCACACCCAAGTATGGTTTTGGGCTTCTCAAGGGAGAGTCACTCCTTGTCTTGGCAATGATGTGACAAGTATGATCCCCAGGCCTCTGATTGCCGTCTCTCAGAGAATGTCATTCACAATATAAACTTTGTTTTTAAAAGGAAATCCTTCAAGCACTCCACTTGCTGTCAGTTTCACTGGGTGATTGGAAATCGAAGAGCCACACACGGTCAAGGTGTTACTCTCCATGGAGAAGCCCATACCCACACTTGGGGTGGTCTCCACCCTTCCCGTGGGCATGCCTCTGTTAAGCTGTGTAATTAAGGTCTTTGCTCTAAGAGTCTTTAATGAGCTCTGCTTCATGCTGTCTTGTCCTGAAGAAGCTTTCCATGGCAAAGCCAAGAACCCAGCTTTACCTGAGTAGGTGCAAGGCTTGTAAAACGGGAATGAGACAATCCTCAGACTACACGTCCAGGAGTGCTGACTCTACCCTGACAACCCTCTTACTGCAGATATAAGTAGCAAAAATTGATTGGCTCAAGGCTCTGAGGCAGAATCCAGAGGTGGCCAGATGTGTGGGTCCTTGTGAGGGTTGAGGACAGAGAGTCTTTCCAGGACTCTCTTTGCCTTCGGTATTTTGCTGGTGCTTGGGTTCCTTGGGTTACTAGAACTGTCACTCTGTAAACTCCTCTCTGAACCCACATTTTCCCTTGTGAAAGACATCAAGGCAGTAGGGTCAGGGCCCTAATGACATCATCTTAACTATTAATAACTGCGGTGACAATATTTCCAAACAAGGTCATATTCAAAGGTTCTAAGACTATAACAGGAAATTGAGGTCATGGAAGGAAAACACCCATTCAACCTATAAACCTATCTGGCAAACAACCTGTGTTCAATAAAGAAGTAAATTTGAATTTTGAGGAGGACATCTGCTTGCATTCATGTATAAACGACATATTGCTCAACGACCAATAGCTTAATAGAAAATTACTTCACTTCTTCCTCACTCTTGGTCCTCTCTCGGTAGCAGAATGTTCTAGAAGAACTGTCCTCCGTTCTATGACTCAGTGTCCCAGAAAGACTTGTTTCCACCTTCATGATCCTCCACGAGGAACAGGTAAAGGGCGCACATTGTATCTGGTTTGCCTTTGTCTCAGCCTGGAAATAACCCTTTGAACTGACCCTCTGAAAGGATGCTCATGTGTGAGACAGGGCTACGGTATTTATCTGCCATAGGCTGGAAAGAGTGTGGAACAGATGGGCACCCCACAGGCTCTAAGCAAATGTCTGAAGAACTGGTGTTTGTGACAGGTTGGACGCCAGGGCAAAAAGAGGTTTAATTTAGGAACTACATCTCCAGTCACTGTATTCCTAAAGACTGGAGAACGGAGTTGTCGTGGGCCCAGGAAGCTTTAGTAGGCCCACTGTCTAACACGGAAGGACTAGGAATACAGTGGATGCAGCAGTTTGGCGAGAAAATTGAGGACAGCTGCTGGATTCTTAAAATTCATATGACTGGTAAGACGGCTAAGTGAGTGTGGGCTACTGAGCAGTCTTCATCCGCTTCAGTTTCCTGTACTCTCCACAGAAGCAAACGGACCGTTGAAGGAAAATTAAGAAAAATGAACGCAGTAGTTCTTCTCCTATGGGACTCGATAATTTAATGCTTTTAGCACTTTGAAGACACTAAAAGATCACTTCTTATGTATGATATTGAGGTTCTTCTAATAGTAAAAAATAAAGAAATTAGAACTTAGGTTAAACTAAGAATAAGAGAAAGCAAAATAACAATGTGCACACTGGGGAAACATTACAAGACACCTCTCCAGACAAAGATATTGCTCTAACTAAAATAGCAAAAACCTCCGACTGCTTTTCTGCAGATGTCAAACATGTATCACAAAAGCAACCACTGCAAGAGTGTCCATCCCCTCCAAGCGGCAGGCCTCCGACCTTCAAGGTTAATTTTAGCGTGTAGTCTTTAAACAATAGTTGAATATTGAATAGCCGATTTTGGTATGCGTACTTGCTGTTATCTGAGGCAGGCTTGAAGAGTGAATTCTATTTTGTTTCTTCAAGCTTGCTGATCCACTCTATACACTCTGCACTTCAGACCTCAACTATGGCTCTGTTTCCATGGGAAGGTCAGTTTATCAAAGAATAAGTTTTTATGATATATCTAGAGAAAGTGAGAATACTTCTCACATGAAATAGGTAGTATATTGTTGTGATAGGCTTTTTATCACCGTAAGGTAAAGATGGGAAAGGGGCAGAGCAGTTATGGACTTCGAATACTGACAAGGGGCCAGGCACCTTGTCAGTCCGGCACATCCATAGTTTGGGTATCATCAGCGCTCAAAAAGTCATTAAAGCGCTTGTCTTGTAGGTCCAAGGACACATGTAAAAAGGCCTGGCGTGACAGCTCACACATGTAAACCCAGTCCTAGGGAGCTGAAGATGGCCAGATCCTTGGGATTCACTGGGCAGCCAACATAGTTTACTCTGTGCAGTCCGGGACAAAGTGAGTCTAATAACCAAAGTGACAGCTCCAGAAAAACAATATCAAAGGTTGTCTCTACCGTCCTCATGCATGCACGTACAAATGCATAGCTACCTGCACATATATGTACCCGCCCACACAGAAGCACCCCAGACACATGGACACACAGACAAGAAAATCTCTTTGCATGAGAGAGGAGAAGAGTGGAGGGGAAAAAGAGAATATGTTGAGGGGTAGAGAATCCACAGCTTTCAATACTTCCCAAGCTGGAGGGGATTGTGGTGTTTTGGAAGGAGGAGGCACAGGACACCCGTATCCTCTTCATACAGGTCCCAATACCTCTGTGCAACCTTGGAGAGTTGCAGAGGTTTAGCATGCACCTTCTGTAAGAACAAACGTCTGATGGATGAAATGAGCAAACCATACGGAACCAACATCCTCTTTCCTGTTGGCAAATGTCACAATTTGCCAGAAGGAAGGAACATTCCTGGCAAACCCTCTCCTCCCCACCTCTGTAGACAGTACTTGCCTTCCCTTGGAAGCAGCCACTAGATAAGGCAGGTGGTCACACACAGATTGGATTATAGAAATTCCTCAGTCAGGAGCTGAGCCCTGTTTCTCCACAGCTGACAGCAGTTTCAAAATCAGCTGACATTTATTTTGGTGATATCCCATGGTTTGGAGGATTTCCCAGCCCTCAGGCCTGGTCCCCAGCTTGAGGATTTATACATGCTGAGCAGAGATGGATGCCTGAGGAGATGATTGAAAAGAGGAGGGCATGGGAGTCTGCTATGCAAGGGGATATCTGAATCCTTAATCTCTCTCTCTCTCTCTCTCTCTCTCTGGCAGTCTCTTTTCTCTCCCTCTATTCCTCCCTGTCCCCTCTCTCCCTTTTTCTCTCTCCCTCCTCTCAGCTTCCATCCATATGTTCCGTCCTCCTCCCTATTTCTCTCCCTCTCCCTGTCTCTCGTCCTCCCACCCTCCCTCACTTCTCTCTCCATTACTACCTCTCTTTCTCTTTACCTCACTGTCCTTCTCACTCTCCAGCTCTCCCTCTCTCCATCCTATTCTTCCTCTTTCTCTCTCTCTCTGTCTCTTGCTTTCTCCTCTCTCCCTCCTTACGTCCCTTCCTCCCTGATAAGTTTCACTATTACTAATCCCTTGCATTTATGTTCTAGCAATGGCAGCCTAGCATGCCCACTGGGACTGGCAGAGCACCACATTTAGTCTCCTGGCACAATAACACCTCCATAACCATATTAAAAGGCATCCCTTTTCCCTCAGTGACTTCAAACCAAGAAAAAACATATTCCTGGCTACACTTTCGAGAAAATCTTTCAGGCTCATGTCGACTTTGAGTTCATTAAAAGGAATTTTTGACAGATATCAAGCACAAAGAGGTGCCCAGGGGAACCATGAAGCACA
Source organism: Cricetomys ansorgei (assembly GCA_026225945.1). Classification (NCBI taxonomy): domain Eukaryota; kingdom Metazoa; phylum Chordata; class Mammalia; order Rodentia; family Nesomyidae; genus Cricetomys; species Cricetomys ansorgei. The sequence continues at coordinate 14,558 of JAMJFZ010002252.1, forward strand.
CCCAAGTATGGTTTTGGGCTTCTCAAGGGAGAGTCACTCCTTGTCTTGGCAATGAGTGCAAGTATGATCCCCAGGCCTCTGATTGCCGTCTCTCAGAGAATGTCATTCACAATATAAACTTTGTTTTTAAAAGGAAATCCTTCAAGCACTCCACTTGCTGTCAGTTTCACTGGGTGATGGAAATCGAAGAGCCACACGATCAAGGTGTTACTCTCCCATGGAGAAGCCCATACCCACACTTGGGTTGTCTCACCCTTCCCGTGGGCATGCCTCTGTTAAGCTGTGTACTTAAGGTCTTTGCTCTAAGAGTCTTTAATGAGCTCTGCTTCATGCTGTCTTGTCCTGAGAAGCTTTCCATGGCAAAGCCAAGAACCCAGCTTTACCTGAGTAGGTGCAAGGCTGTAAACCGGGAAAGGACAATCCTCAGACTACACGTCCAGGAGTGCTGACTCTACCCTGACACCCTCTTACTGCAGATATAAGTAGCAAAAATTGATTGGCTCAAGGCTCTGAGGCAGAATCCAGAGGTGGCCAGATGTCCGGGTCCTTGTGAGGGTTGAGACAGAGAGTCTTTCCAGGACTCTCTTGCCTTCGGTATTTTGCTGGTGCTTGGGTTCCTTGGGTACTAGAACTGTCACTCTGTAAACTCCTCTCTGAACCCACATTTTTCCCTTGTGAAAGACATCAAGGCAGTAGGGTCAGGGCCCTAATGACATCATCTTAACTATTAATAACTGCGGTGACACTATTTCCAAACAAGGTCATATTCAAAGGTTCTAAGACTATAACAGGAATTGAGGTCATGGAAGGGAAACACCATTCAACCTATAACCTACTGTGCAAAACAACCTGTGTTTCAATAAAGAAGTAAATTTGAATTTTGAGGAGGACATCTGCTTGCATTCATGTATAAACGACATATTGCTCAACGACCAATAGCTTCATAGAAAATTACTTCACTTCTTCCTCACTCTTGGTCCTCTCGGGTAGCAGAATGTTCTAGAAGAACTGTCCTCCGTTCTATGACTCAGTGTCCCAGAAGACTTGTTTCCACCTTCATGATCCTCCACGAGGAACAGGTAAAGGGCGCACATTGTATCTGGTTTGCCTTTGTCTCAGCCTGGAAATAACCCTTTGAACTGACCCTCTGAAAGGATGCTCATGTGTGAGACAGGGCTACGGTATTTATCTGCCATAGGCTGGAAAGAGTGTGGAACAGATGGGCACCCCACAGGCTCTAAGCAGGAATGTCTGAAGAACTGGTGTTGTGACAGGTTGGACGCCAGGGCAAAAAGAGGTTTAATTTAGGAACTACATCTCCAGTCACTGTATTCCTAAAGACTGGAGAACGGAGTTGTCGTGGGCCCAGGAAGCTTTAGTAGGCCCACTGTCTAACACGGAAGGACTAGGAATACAGTGGATGCAGCAGTTTGGCGAGAAAATTGAGGACAGCTGCTGGATTCTTAAAATTCATATGACTGGTAAGACGGCTAAGTGAGTGTGGGCTACTGAGCAGTCTTCATCCGCTTCAGTTTCCTGTACTCTCCACAGAAGCAAACGGACCGTTGAAGGAAAATTAAGAAAAATGAACGCAGTAGTTCTTCTCCTATGGACTCGATATTTAATGCTTTTAGCACTTTGAAGACACTAAAAGATCACTTCTTATGTATGATATTGAGGTTCTTCTAATAGTAAAAAAAAAAGAAATTAGAACTTAGGTTAAACTAAGAATAAGAGAAAGCAAAATAACAATGTGCACACTGGGGAAACATTACAAGACACCTCTCCAGACAAAGATATTGCTCTAACTAAAATAGCAAAAACCTCCGACTGCTTTTCTGCAGATGTCAAACATGTATCACAAAAGCAACCACTGCAAGAGTGTCCATCCCCTCCAAGCGGCAGGCCTCCGACCTTCAAGGTTAATTTTAGCGTGTAGTCTTTAAACAATAGTTGAATATTGAATAGCCGATTTTTGGTATGCGTACTTGCTGTTATCTGAGGCAGGCTTGAAGAGTGAATTCTATTTGTTTCTTCAAGCTTGCTGATCCACTCTATACACTCTGCACTTCAGACCTCAACTATGGCTCTGTTTCCATGGGAAGGTCAGTTTATCAAGAATAAGTTTTATGATATATCTAGAGAAAGTGAGAATACTTCTCACATGAAAATAGGTAGTATTATTGTTGATAGGCTTTTTATCACCGTAAGGTAAAGATGGGAAAGGGGCAGAGCAGTTATGGACTTCGAATACTGACAAGGGGCCAGGCACCTTGTCAGTCCGGCACATCCATAGTTTGGGTATCATCAGCGCTCAAAAAGTCATTAAAGCGCTTGTCTTGTAGGTCCAAGGACACATGTAAAAAGGCCTGGCGTGACAGCTCACACATGTAAACCCAGTCCTAGGAGCTGAAGATGGCCAGATCCTTGGGATTCACTGGGCAGCCAACATAGTTTACTCTGTGCAGTCCGGACAAAGTGAGTCTAATAACCAAAGTGACAGCTCCAGAAAAACAATATCAAAGGTTGTCTCTACCGTCCTCATGCATGCACGTACAAATGCATAGCTACCTGCACATATATGTACCCGCCCACACAGAAGCACCCCAGACACATGGACACACAGACAAGAAAATCTCTTTGCATGAGAGAGGAGAGAGTGGAGGGGAAAAAGAGAATATTTGAGGGTAGAGAATCCACAGCTTTCAATACTTCCCAAGCTGGAGGGGATTGTGGTGTTTTGGAAGGAGGAGGCACAGGACACCCGTATCCTCTTCATACAGGTCCCAATACCTCTGTGCAACCTTGGAGAGTTGCAGAGGTTTAGCATGCACCTTCTGTAAGAACAAACGTCTGATGGATGAAATGAGCAAACCATACGGAACCAACATCCTCTTTCCTGTTGGCAAATGTCACAATTTGCCAGAGGGAAGGAACATTCCTGGCAAACCCTCTCCTCCCACCTCTGTAGACAGTACTTGCCTTCCCTTGGAAGCAGCCACTAGATAAGGCAGGTGGTCACACACAGATTGGATTATAGAAATTCCTCAGTCAGAGCTGAGCCCTGTTTCTCCACAGCTGACAGCAGTTTCAAAATCAGCTGACATTTATTTTGGTGATATCCCATGGTTTGGAGGATTTCCCAGCCCTCAGGCCTGGTCCCCAGCTGAGGATTTATACATGCTGAGCAGAGATGGATGCCTGAGAGATGATTGAAAAGAGGAGGGCATGGGAGTCTGCTATGCAAGGGGATATCTGAATCCTTAATCTCTCTCTCTCTCTCTCTCTCTCTCTCTCTCTGGCAGTCTCTTTTTCTCTCCCTCTATTCCTCCCTGTCCCTCTCTCCCTTTTTCTCTCTCCCTCCTCTCAGCTTCCATCCATATGTTCCGTCCTCCTCCCTATTTCTCTCCCTCTCCCCTGTCTCTCGTCCTCCCACCCTCCCTCACTTCTCTCTCCATTACTACCTCTCTTTCTCTTTACCTCACTGTCCTTCTCACTCTCCAGCTCTCCCTCTCTCCATCCTATTCTTCCTCTTTCTCTCTCTCTCTGTCTCTTGCTTTCTCCCTCTCTCCCTCCTTACGTCCCTTCCTCCCTGATAAGTTTCACTATTACTAATCCCTTGCATTTATGTTCTAGCAATGGCAGCCTAGCATGCCCACTGGGACTGGCAGAGCACCACATTTAGTCTCCTGGCACAATAACACCTCCATAACCATATTAAAAGGCATCCCTTTTCCCTCAGTGACTTCAAACCAAGAAAAAACATATTCCTGGCTACACTTTCGAGAAAATCTTTCAGGCTCATGTCGACTTTGAGTTCATTAAAAGGAATTTTTGACAGATATCAAGCACAAAGAGGTGCCCAGGGGAACCATGAAGCACACCCAAGTATGGTTTTGGGCTTCTCAAGGGAGAGTCACTCCTTGTCTTGGCAATGAGTGCAAGTATGATCCCCAGGCCTCTGATTGCCGTCTCTCAGAGAATGTCATTCACAATATAAACTTTGTTTTAAAAGGAAATCCTTCAAGCACTCCACTTGCTGTCAGTTTTTCACTGGGTGATGGAAATCGAAGAGCCACACGATCAAGGTGTTACTCTCCATGGAGAAGCCCATACCCACACTTGGGGTGGTCTCACCCTTCCCGTGGGCATGCCTCTGTTAAGCTGTGTACTTAAGGTCTTGCTCTAAGAGTCTTTAATGAGCTCTGCTTCATGCTGTCTTGTCCTGAGAAGCTTTCCATGGCAAAGCCAAGAACCCAGCTTTACCTGAGTAGGTGCAAGGCTGTAAACCGGGAAAGGACAATCCTCAGACTACACGTCCAGGAGTGCTGATTCTACCCTGACACCCCTCTTACTGCAGATATAAGTAGCAAAAATTGATTGGCTCAAGGCTCTGAGGCAGAATCCAGAGTGGCCAGATGTCCGGGTCCTTGTGAGGTTGAGACAGAGAGTCTTTCCAGGACTCTCTCTGCCTTCGGTATTTTGCTGGTGCTTGGGTTCCTTGGTACTAGAACTGTCACTCTGTAAACTCCTCTCTGAACCCACATTTTTCCCTTGTGAAAGACATCAAGGCAGTAGGGTCAGGGCCCTAATGACATCATCTTAACTATTAATAACTGCGGTGACACTATTTCCAAACAAGGTCATATTCAAAGGTTCTAAACTATAACAGAATTGAGGTCATGGAAGGGAAACACCATTCAACCTATAACCTACTGTGCAAAACAACCTGTGTTTCAATAAAGAAGTAAATTTGAATTTTGAGGAGGACATCTGCTTGCATTCATGTATAAACGACATATTGCTCAACGACCAATAGCTTCATAGAAAATTACTTCACTTCTTCCTCACTCTTGTCCTCTCGGGTAGCAGAATGTTCCAGAAGAACTGTCCTCCGTTCTATGACTCAGTGTCCCCAGAAGACTTGTTTCCACCTTCATGATCCTCCACAGGAACAGGTAAAAGGGCGCACATTGTATCTGGTTTGCCTTTGTCTCAGCCTGGAAATAACCCTTTGAACTGACCCTCTGAAAGGATGCTCATGTGTGAGACAGGCTAACGGTAATTTATCTGCCATAGGCTGGAAAGAGTGTGGAACAGATGGGCACCCCCACAGGCTCTAAGCAGGAATGTCTGAAGAACTGGTGTTGTGACAGGTTGGACGCCAGGGCAAAAAGAGGTTTAATTTAGGAACTACATCTCCAGTCACTGTATTCCTAAAGACTGGAGAACGGAGTTGTCGTGGGCCCAGGAAGCTTTAGTAGGCCCACTGTCTAACACGGAAGGACTAAATACAGTGGATGCAGCAGTTTGGCGAGAAAATTGAGGACAGCTGCTGGATTCTTAAAATTCATATGACTGGTAAGACGGCTAAAGTGAGTGTGGCTACTGAGCAGTCTTCATCCGCTTCATTTCCTTACTCTCCACAGAAGCAAACGGACCGTTGAAGGAAAATTAAGAAAAATGAAACGCAGTAGTTCTTCTCCTATGGGACCTCGATAATTTAATGCTTTTAGCACTTTGAAGACACTAAAAGATCACTTCTTATGTATGATATTGAGGTTCTTTCTAATAGTAAAAAAATAAAGAAATTAGAACTTAGGTTAAACTAAGAATAAGAGAAAGCAAAATAACAATGTGCACACTGGGGAAACATTACAAGACACCTCTCCAGACAAAGATATTGCTCTAACTAAAATAGCAAAAACCTCCGACTGCTTTTCTGCAGATGTCAAACATGTATCACAAAAGCAACCACTGCAAGAGTGTCCATCCCCTCCAAGCGGCAGGCCTCCGACCTTCAAGGTTAATTTTAGCGTGTAGTCTTTAAACAATAGTTGAATATTGAATAGCCGATTTTTGGTATGCGTACTTGCTGTTATCTGAGGCAGGCTTGAAGAGTGAATTCTATTTGTTTCTTCAAGCTTGCTGATCCACTCTATACACTCTGCACTTCAGACCTCAACTATGGCTCTGTTTCCATGGGAAGGTCAGTTTATCAAAGAATAAGTTTTTATGATATATCTAGAGAAAGTGAGAATACTTCTCACATGAAAATAGGTAGTATTATTGTTGATAGGCTTTTTATCACCGTAAGGTAAAGATGGGAAAGGGGCAGAGCAGTTATGGACTTCGAATACTGACAAGGGGCCAGGCACCTTGTCAGTCCGGCACATCCATAGTTTGGGTATCATCAGCGCTCAAAAAGTCATTAAAGCGCTTGTCTTGTAGGTCCAAGGACACATGTAAAAAGGCCTGGCGTGACAGCTCACACATGTAAACCCAGTCCTAGGGAGCTGAAGATGGCCAGATCCTTGGGATTCACTGGGCAGCCAACATAGTTTACTCTGTGCAGTCCGGGACAAAGTGAGTCTAATAACCAAAGTGACAGCTCCAGAAAAACAATATCAAAGGTTGTCTCTACCGTCCTCATGCATGCACGTACAAATGCATAGCTACCTGCACATATATGTACCCGCCCACACAGAAGCACCCCAGACACATGGACACACAGACAAGAAAATCTCTTTGCATGAGAGAGGAGAAGAGTGGAGGGGAAAAAGAGAATATGTTGAGGGGTAGAGAATCCACAGCTTTCAATACTTCCCAAGCTGGAGGGGATTGTGGTGTTTTGGGAAGGAGGAGGCACAGGACACCCGTATCCTCTTCATACAGGTCCCAATACCTCTGTGCAACCTTGGAGAGTTGCAGAGGTTTAGCATGCACCTTCTGTAAGAACAAACGTCTGATGGATGAAATGAGCAAACCATACGGAACCAACATCCTCTTTCCTGTTGGCAAATGTCACAATTTGCCAGAGGGAAGGAACATTCCTGGCAAACCCTCTCCTCCCCACCTCTGTAGACAGTACTTGCCTTCCCTTGGAAGCAGCCACTAGATAAGGCAGGTGGTCACACACAGATTGGATTATAGAAATTCCTCAGTCAGGAGCTGAGCCCTGTTTCTCCACAGCTGACAGCAGTTTCAAAATCAGCTGACATTTATTTTGGTGATATCCCATGGTTTGGAGGATTTCCCAGCCCTCAGGCCTGGTCCCCAGCTTGAGGATTTATACATGCTGAGCAGAGATGGATGCCTGAGGAGATGATTGAAAAGAGGAGGGCATGGGAGTCTGCTATGCAAGGGGATATCTGAATCCTTAATCTCTCTCTCTCTCTCTCTCTCTCTCTCTGGCAGTCTCTCTTTTCTCTCCCTCTATTCCTCCCTGTCCCTCTCTCCCTTTTTCTCTCTCCCTCCTCTCAGCTTCCATCCATATGTTCCGTCCTCCTCCCTATTTCTCTCCCTCTCCCTGTCTCTCGTCCTCCCACCCTCCCTCACTTCTCTCTCCATTACTACCTCTCTTTCTCTTTACCTCACTGTCCTTCTCACTCTCCAGCTCTCCCTCTCTCCATCCTATTCTTCCTCTTTCTCTCTCTCTCTGTCTCTTGCTTTCTCCCTCTCTCCCTCCTTACGTCCCTTCCTCCCTGATAAGTTTCACTATTACTAATCCCTTGCATTTATGTTCTAGCAATGGCAGCCTAGCATGCCCACTGGACTGGCAGAGCACCACATTTAGTCTCCTGGCACAATAACACCTCCATAACCATATTAAAAGGCATCCCTTTTCCCTCAGTGACTTCAAACCAAGAAAAAACATATTCCTGGCTACACTTTCGAGAAAATCTTTCAGGCTCATGTCGACTTTGAGTTCATTAAAAGGAATTTTTGACAGATATCAAGCACAAAGAGGTGCCCAGGGGAACCATGAAGCACACCCAAGTATGGTTTTGGGCTTCACAAGGGAGAGTCACTCCTTGTCTTGGCAATGAGTGCAAGTATGATCCCCAGGCCTCTGATTGCCGTCTCTCAGAGAATGTCATTCACAATATAAACTTTGTTTTTAAAAGGAAATCCTTCAAGCACTCCACTTGCTGTCAGTTTCACTGGGTGATGGAAATCGAAGAGCCACACGATCAAGGTGTTACTCTCCATGGAGAAGCCCATACCCACACTTGGGGTGGTCTCACCCTTCCCGTGGGCATGCCTCTGTTAAGCTGTGTACTTAAGGTCTTTGCTCTAAGAGTCTTTAATGAGCTCTGCTTCATGCTGTCTTGTCCTGAGAAGCTTTCCATGGCAAAGCCAAGAACCCAGCTTTACCTGAGTAGGTGCAAGGCTGTAAACCGGGAAAGGACAATCCTCAGACTACACGTCCAGGAGTGCTGACTCTACCCTGACACCCTCTTACTGCAGATATAAGTAGCAAAAATTGATTGGCTCAAGGCTCTGAGGCAGAATCCAGAGGTGGCCAGATGTCCGGGTCCTTGTGAGGGTTGAGACAGAGAGTCTTTCCAGGACTCTCTTGCCTTCGGTATTTTGCTGGTGCTTGGGTTCCTTGGGTACTAGAACTGTCACTCTGTAAACTCCTCTCTGAACCCACATTTTTCCCTTGTGAAAGACATCAAGGCAGTAGGGTCAGGGCCCTAATGACATCATCTTAACTATTAATAACTGCGGTGACACTATTTCCAAACAAGGTCATATTCAAAGGTTCTAAGACTATAACAGGAATTGAGGTCATGGAAGGGAAACACCATTCAACCTATAACCTACTGTGCAAAACAACCTGTGTTTCAATAAAGAAGTAAATTTGAATTTTGAGGAGGACATCTGCTTGCATTCATGTATAAACGACATATTGCTCAACGACCAATAGCTTCATAGAAAATTACTTCACTTCTTCTTCTCACTCTTGGTCCTCTCGGGTAGCAGAATGTTCTAGAAGAACTGTCCTCCGTTCTATGACTCAGTGTCCCAGAAGACTTGTTTCCACCTTCATGATCCTCCACGAGGAACAGGTAAAGGGCGCACATTGTATCTGGTTTGCCTTTGTCTCAGCCTGGAAATAACCCTTTGAACTGACCCTCTGAAAGGATGCTCATGTGTGAGACAGGGCTACGGTATTTATCTGCCATAGGCTGGAAAGAGTGTGGAACAGATGGGCACCCCACAGGCTCTAAGCAGGAATGTCTGAAGAACTGGTGTTGTGACAGGTTGGACGCCAGGGCAAAAAGAGGTTTAATTTAGGAACTACATCTCCAGTCACTGTATTCCTAAAGACTGGAGAACGGAGTTGTCGTGGGCCCAGGAAGCTTTAGTAGGCCCACTGTCTAACACGGAAGGACTAGGAATACAGTGGATGCAGCAGTTTGGCGAGAAAATTGAGGACAGCTGCTGGATTCTTAAAATTCATATGACTGGTAAGACGGCTAAGTGAGTGTGGGCTACTGAGCAGTCTTCATCCGCTTCAGTTTCCTGTACTCTCCACAGAAGCAAACGGACCGTTGAAGGAAAATTAAGAAAAATGAACGCAGTAGTTCTTCTCCTATGGGACTCGATAATTAATGCTTTTAGCACTTTGAAGACACTAAAAGATCACTTCTTATGTATGATATTGAGGTTCTTCTAATAGTAAAAAATAAAGAAATTAGAACTTAGGTTAAACTAAGAATAAGAGAAAGCAAAATAACAATGTGCACACTGGGGAACAACATTACAAGACACCTCTCCAGACAAAGATATTGCTCTAACTAAAAAAGCAAAAACCTCCGACTGCTTTTCTGCAGATGTCAAACATTATCACAAAAGCAACCACTGCAAGAGTGTCCATCCCCTCACACCCTCCACGGCCTTCAAGGTTAATTTTAGCGTGTTAGTCTTTAAACAATATTGATATATGAATAGCCGATTTTTTGTATGCGTACTTGCTGTTATCTGAGGCAGGCTTGAAGAGTGAATTCTATTTGTTTCTTCAAGCTTGCTGATCCACTCTATACACTCTGCACTTCAACACAACTATCTCTGTTCCATGGGAAGGTCAGTTTATCAGAGTAATAAGTTTTAATAAGATATCTATGATATATCTAGAGAAAGTGAGAATACTTCTCTACATGAAAATAGCTATTTATCTTAGAGGTAAAGATCAAGGTAAAGATGGAAAGGGGCAGAGGATTACTTCGAATACTGACAAGGGGCAGGCACCTTGTCACCTGACATCTCAAGTTTGGGTATCATCAGCGCTCAAAAAGTCATTAAAGCGCTTGTCTTGTAGGTCCAAGGACACATGTAAAAAGGCCTGGCGTGACAGCTCACACATGTAAACCCAGTCCTAGGGAGCTGATGAGAGATGGCCTTTGATTCACTGGGCAGCCAACATATTTTACTCTGTGCAGTCCGGGGAAAGTGAGTCTAATCCCAAAACCAATCCAGAAAACACAATATCAAAGGTTGTCTCTACCGTCCTCATGCATGAGGTATGTAATCTCCATAATGCTGTACAAATATGTACCCACATATTTGCACCAGAACACACAGGACAGACACACACACACACACAAAAAGATTGCATGAGATGGAGAGAGAGGGGGAGGGAAGAGTGGGGGGGAGAATCCACAGCTTTCAATACTTCCCAGTGGAGGGGATTGTGGTGTTTCAAGGGGGGAACAGGATGAGTTTTATGGGATTGATAAGTTCACATACCATTTGTGGAATTTGAGAGTTACAGAGGTTATCTGCTTTCTGTATGAACAAACGGTTTGAGTGTGCACCTATGGAAGAACCTTGCATTCCTTTATGGTGCACCTTCTGTTTGTTTTGTGATGTTGATGGTGTGGATGTTTGACACTGTATGGAAGTGCTCTTTCTTGTTTGCTGGCACAAACCTGGTTTGTGGCAGTAGTCTTGTTTCCTTTGGATTGCCACTAGTTGAGGCAGTTGGTGCCTTGTTTGGAATGGTATTGGTCAGGTGTTTGGAGATTATGTTTGTTTCTCAGTCAGGATGAGCCCTGTTTCAAAGATGAGATGATTTTATATTGGTGATTTTATTTGGTGATGGGGTGGATATTGGAGGTTTTTTGGATGATGAGTGAAAGGGAGATATCTGCAGGATTTTGAAAGCTGGAGGGCATCTGATGCCTGGGGATATCTCTGAAATCTCTCTCTCTCTCTCTCTCTTCTCTGGCTCAGTCTCTCTCCTTTTTCTCTCTCTCTCTCCTCCCTCTCCCTTCTCCCTTCTCTCTCTCCCTCTCTCTCTCTCCCCCATCCATATGTGTCCCTCTCTCCTCCCTCTCCTCTCTCTCCCTCTGTCTCTCTCCATCCCACCCCCCTCCCTTCTTCTCTTACTACCTCTCTCTCTCTCTCCCTCACTGTCCTTCTCACTCTCCTCATCCAGCTCTTCTCTCTCATCTTCTCTTTCTCTCTCTCTCTGTCTCTTCCTTTCTCCTCTCTCCCTCCTTACGTCCCTTCCTCCCTCTAAGTAGTTTAATATTTGCATAATGTTTAGCAATATGTTTATAGCAATGGCAGCTAGCAGCCCCACTGGGACTGGCAGAGCACCAATTTTGTATAACCAATATTAAAAGGCACATAACCATATTAAAGGCATTCAAAAAATCATTTGTGGCTAAACTAAATATCAATAATTTTCAGTCGAAATTTGAGTTTTCAGTCATGTCGAGTTTATTTTTGGAATTTTTGACAGATATCAAGCACAAAGAGGTGCCCAGGGGAACCATGAAGCACACCCAAGTATGGTTTTGGGCTTCACAAGGGAGAGTCACTCCTTGTCTTGGCAATGAGTGCAAGTATGATCCCCAGGCCTCTGATTGCCGTCTCTCAGAGAATGTCATTCACAATATAAACTTTGTTTTTAAAAGGAAATCCTTCAAGCACTCCACTTGCTGTCAGTTTCACTGGGTGATGGAAATTAAAGAGCCACACGATCAAGGTGTTACTCTCCATGGAGAAGCCCATACCCACACTTGGGGTGGTCTCACCCCTTCCCGTGGGCATGCCTCTGTTAAGCTGTGTACTTAAGGTCTTTGCTCTAAGAGTCTTTAATGTAGCTCTGCTTCATGCTGTCTTGTCCTGAGAAGCTTTCCATGGCAAAGCCAAGAACCCAGCTTTACCTGAGTAGGTGCAAGGCTGTAAACCGGGAAAGGACAATCCTCAGACTACACGTCCAGGAGTGCTGATTCTACCCTGACACCTCTCTTACTGCAGATATAAGTAGCAAAAATTGATTGGCTCAAGGCTCTGAGGCAGAATCCAGAGGGGGCTAGATGTCCGGGTCCTTGTGAGGGTTGAGACAGAGAGTCTTTCCAGGACTCTCTTGCCTTCGGTATTTGCTGGTGCTTGGGTTCCTTGGGTACTAGAACTGTCACTCTGTAAACTCCTCTCTGAACCCACATTTTTCCCTTGTGAAAGACATCAAGGCAGTAGGGTCAGGGCCCTAATGACATCATCTTAACTATTAATAACTGCGGTGACACTATTTCCAAACAAGGTCATATTCAAAGGTTCTAAGACTATAACAGGAATTGAGGTCATGGAAGGGAAACACCATTCAACCTATAACCTACTGTGCAAAACAACCTGTGTTTCAATAAAGAAGTAAATTTGAATTTTGAGGAGGACATCTGCTTGCATTCATGTATAAACGACATATTGCTCAACGACCAATAGCTTAATAGAAAATTACTTCACTTCTTCCTCACTCTTGGTCCTCTCGGGTAGCAGAATGTTCTAGAAGAACTGTCCTCCGTTCTATGACTCAGTGTCCCAGAAGACTTGTTTCCACCTTCATGATCCTCCACGAGGAACAGGTAAAGGGCGCACATTGTATCTGGTTTGCCTTTGTCTCAGCCTGGAAATAACCCTTTGAACTGACCCTCTGAAAGGATGCTCATGTGTGAGACAGGGCTACGGTATTTATCTGCCATAGGCTGGAAAGAGTGTGGAACAGATGGGCACCCCACAGGCTCTAAGCAGGAATGTCTGAAGAACTGGTGTTGTGACAGGTTGGACGCCAGGGCAAAAAGAGGTTTAATTTAGGAACTACATCTCCAGTCACTGTATTCCTAAAGACTGGAGAACGGAGTTGTCGTGGGCCCAGGAAGCTTTAGTAGGCCCACTGTCTAACACGGAAGGACTAGGAATACAGTGGATGCAGCAGTTTGGCGAGAAAATTGAGGACAGCTGCTGGATTCTTAAAATTCATATGACTGGTAAGACGGCTAAGTGAGTGTGGGCTACTGAGCAGTCTTCATCCGCTTCAGTTTCCTGTACTCTCCACAGAAGCAAACGGACCGTTGAAGGAAAATTAAGAAAAATGAACGCAGTAGTTCTTCTCCTATGGGACTCGATAATTTAATGCTTTTAGCACTTTGAAGACACTAAAAGATCACTTCTTATGTATGATATTGAGGTTCTTCTAATAGTAAAAAATAAAGAAATTAGAACTTAGGTTAAACTAAGAATAAGAGAAAGCAAAATAACAATGTGCACACTGGGGAAACATTACAAGACACCTCTCCAGACAAAGATATTGCTCTAACTAAAATAGCAAAAACCTCCGACTGCTTTTCTGCAGATGTCAAACATGTATCACAAAAGCAACCACTGCAAGAGTGTCCATCCCCTCCAAGCGGCAGGCCTCCGACCTTCAAGGTTAATTTTAGCGTGTAGTCTTTAAACAATAGTTGAATATTGAATAGCCGATTTTTGGTATGCGTACTTGCTGTTATCTGAGGCAGGCTTGAAGAGTGAATTCTATTTGTTTCTTCAAGCTTGCTGATCCACTCTATACACTCTGCACTTCAGACCTCAACTATGGCTCTGTTTCCATGGGAAGGTCAGTTTATCAAAGAATAAGTTTTTATGATATATCTAGAGAAAGTGAGAATACTTCTCACATGAAAATAGGTAGTATTATTGTTGATAGGCTTTTTATCACCGTAAGGTAAAGATGGGAAAGGGGCAGAGCAGTTATGGACTTCGAATACTGACAAGGGGCCAGGCACCTTGTCAGTCCGGCACATCCATAGTTTGGGTATCATCAGCGCTCAAAAAGTCATTAAAGCGCTTGTCTTGTAGGTCCAAGGACACATGTAAAAAGGCCTGGCGTGACAGCTCACACATGTAAACCCAGTCCTAGGGAGCTGAAGATGGCCAGATCCTTGGGATTCACTGGGCAGCCAACATAGTTTACTCTGTGCAGTCCGGGGACAAAGTGAGTCTAAATAACCAAAGTGACAGCTCCAGAAAAACAATATCAAAGGTTGTCTCTACCGTCCTCATGCATGCACGTACAAATGCATAGCTACCTGCACATATATGTACCCGCCACACAGAAGCACCCCAGACACATGGACACACAGACAAGAAAATCTCTTTGCATGAGAGAGGAGAAAGAGTGGAGGGAAAAAGAGAATATGTTGAGGGGTAGAGAATCCACAGCTTTCAATACTCCCAAGCTGGAGGGGATTGTGGTGTTTTGGGAAGGAGGAGGCACAGGACACCCGTATCCTCTTCATACAGGTCCCAATACCTCTGTGCAACCTTGGAGAGTTGCAGAGGTTTAGCATGCACCTTCTGTAAGAACAAACGTCTGATGGACGAAATGAGCAAACCATACGGAACCAACATCCTCTTTCCTGTTGGCAAATGTCACAATTTGCCAGAGGGAAGGAACATTCCTGGCAAACCCTCTCCTCCCCACCTCTGTAGACAGTACTTGCCTTCCCTTGGAAGCAGCCACTAGATAAGGCAGGTGGTCACACACAGATTGGATTATAGAAATTCCTCAGTCAGGAGCTGAGCCCTGTTTCTCCACAGCTGACAGCAGTTTCAAAATCAGCTGACATTTATTTTGGTGATATCCCATGGTTTGGAGGATTTCCCAGCCCTCAGGCCTGGTCCCCAGCTTGAGGATTTATACATGCTGAGCAGAGATGGATGCCTGAGGAGATGATTGAAAAGAGGAGGGCATGGGAGTCTGCTATGCAAGGGGATATCTGAATCCTTAATCTCTCTCTCTCTCTCTCTCTCTCTCTCTGGCAGTCTCTTTTTCTCTCCCTCTATTCCTCCCTGTCCCTCTCTCCCTTTTCTCTCTCCCTCCTCTCAGCTTCCATCCATATGTTCCGTCCTCCTCCCTATTTCTCTCCCTCTCCCTGTCTCTCGTCCTCCCACCCTCCCTCACTTCTCTCTCCATTACTACCTCTCTTTCTCTTTACCTCACTGTCCTTCTCACTCTCCAGCTCTCCCTCTCTCCATCCTATTCTTCCTCTTTCTCTCTCTCTCTCTCTCTTGCTTTCTCCCTCTCTCCCTCCTTACGTCCCTTCCTCCCTGATAAGTTTCACTATTACTAATCCCTTGCATTTATGTTCTAGCAATGGCAGCCTAGCATGCCCACTGGGACTGGCAGAGCACCACATTTAGTCTCCTGGCACAATAACACCTCCATAACCATATTAAAAGGCATCCCTTTTCCCTCAGTGACTTCAAACCAAGAAAAAACATATTCCTGGCTACACTTTCGAGAAAATCTTTCAGGCTCATGTCGACTTTGAGTTCATTAAAAGGAATTTTTGACAGATATCAAGCACAAAGAGGTGCCCAGGGGAACCATGAAGCACACCCAAGTATGGTTTTGGGCTTCACAAGGGAGAGTCACTCTTGTCTTGGCAATGAGTGCAAGTATGATCCCCAGGCCTCTGATTGCCGTCTCTCAGAGAATGTCATTCACAATATAAACTTTGTTTTTAAAAGGAAATCCTTCAAGCACTCCACTTGCTGTCAGTTTCACTGGGTGATGGAAATCGAAGAGCCACACGATCAAGGTGTTACTCTCCATGGAGAAGCCCATACCCACACTTGGGGTGGTCTCACCCTTCCCGTGGCATGCCTCTGTTAAGCTGTGTACTTAAGGTCTTTGCTCTAAGAGTCTTTAATGAGCTCTGCTTCATGCTGTCTTGTCCTGAGAAGCTTTCCATGGCAAAGCCAAGAACCCAGCTTTACCTGAGTAGGTGCAAGGCTGTAAACCGGGAAAGGACAATCCTCAGACTACACGTCCAGGAGTGCTGATTCTACCCTGACACCCTCTTACTGCAGATATAAGTAGCAAAAATTGATTGCTCAAGGCTCTGAGCAGAATCCAGAGGTGGCCAGATGTCCGGGTCCTTGTGAGGGTTGAGACAGAGAGTCTTTCCAGGACTCTCCTCTTTGCCCTCGGTATTTTGCCTGGTAGCTTGGGTTCCTTGGGTACTAGAACTGTCACTCTTGTAAACTCCTCTCTGAACCCACATTTTTTTCCCTTGTGAAAGACATCAAGGCAGTAGGGTCAGGGCCCTAATGACATCATCTTAACTATTAATAACTGCGTGTGACACTATTTCCAAAACAAGGTCATATTCAAAGGTTCTAAAGACTATAACAGGAATTGAGGTCATGGAAGGGAAACACCATTCAACCTATAACCTACTGTGCAAAACAAACCTGTTGTTTCAATAAAGAAGTAAATTTGAATTTTGAGGAGGACATCTGCTTGCATTCATGTATAAACGACATATTGCTCAACGACCCAATAGCTTAATAGAAAATTACTGTCACTTCTTCCTCACTCTTGGTCCTCTCGGGTAGCAGGATGTTCTAGAAGAACTGTCCCTCCGTTCTATGACTCAGTGTCCCAGAAGACTTGTTTTCCACCTTCATGATCCTCCACGAGGAACAGGTAAAGGGCGCACATTGTATCTGGTTTTGCCTTTGTCTCAGCCTGGAAATAACCCTTTGAAACTGACCCTCTGAAAGGATGCTCATGTGTGAGACAGGGCTAACGGTATTTATCTGCCATAGGCTGGAAAGAGTGTGGAACAGATGGGCACCCCACAGGCTCAAAGCAGGAATGTCTGAAGAACTGGTGTTGTGACAGGTTGGACGCCAGGGCAAAAAGAGGTTTAATTTAGGAACTACATCTCCAGTCACTGTATTCCTAAAGACTGGAGAACGGAGTTGTCGTGGGCCCAGGAAGCTTTAGTAGGGCCCACTGTCTAACACGGAAGGACTAGGAATACAGTGGATGCAGCAGATTGGCGAGAAAATTGAGGACAGCTGCTTGATTCTTAAAATTCATATGACTGGTAAGATGGCTAAGTGAGTTGTGGGCTACTGAGGCAGTCTTCATCCGCTTCAGTTTCCTGTACTCTCCACAGAAGCAAACGGACCCGTTGAAGGAAAATTAAGAAAAATGAACGCAGTAGTTCTTTCTCCTATGGGACTCGATATTTAATGCTTTTAGCACTTTGAAGACACTAAAAGATCACTTCTTATGTATGATATTGAGGTTCTTCTAATAGTAAAAAATAAAGAAATTAGAACTTAGGTTAAACTAAGAATAAGAGAAAGCAAAATAACAATGTGCACACTGGGGAAACATTACAAGACACCTCTCCAGACAAAGATATTGCTCTAACTAAAATAGCAAAAACCTCCGACTGCTTTTCTGCAGATGTCAAACATGTATCACAAAAGCAACCACTGCAAGAGTGTCCATCCCCTCCAAGCGGCAGGCCTCCGACCTTCAAGGTTAATTTTAGCGTGTAGTCTTTAAACAATAGTTGAATATTGAATAGCCGATTTTTGGTATGCGTACTTGCTGTTATCTGAGGCAGGCTTGAAGAATGAATTCTATTTGTTTCTTCAAGCTTGCTGATCCACTCTATACACTCTGCAGTTCAGACCTCAACTATGGCTCTGTTTCCATGCGAAGGTCAGTTTATCAAAGAATAAGTTTTTATGATATATCTAGAGAAAGTGAGAATACTTCTCACATGAAAATAGGTAGTATTATTGTTGATAGGCTTTTTATCACCGTAAGGTAAAGATGGGAAAGGGGCAGAGCAGTTATGGACTTCGAATACTGACAAGGGGCCAGGCTCCTTGTCAGTCCGGCACATCCATAGTTTGGGTATCATCAGCGCTCAAAAAGTCATTAAAGCGCTTGTCTTGTAGGTCCAAGGACACATGTAAAAAGGCCTGGCGTGACAGCTCACACATGTAAACCCAGTCCTAGGGAGCTGAAGATGGCCAGATCCTTGGGATTCACTGGGCAGCCAACATAGTTTACTCTGTGCAGTCCGGGACAAAGTGAGTCTAATAACCAAAGTGACAGCTCCAGAAAAACAATATCAAAGGTTGTCTCTACCGTCCTCATGCATGCACGTACAAATGCATAGCTACCTGCACATATATGTACCCGCCCACACAGAAGCACCCCAGACACATGGACACACAGACAAGAAAATCTCTTTGCATGAGAGAGGAGAAGAGTGGAGGGGAAAAAGAGAATACGTTGAGGGGTAGAGAATCCACAGCTTTCAATACTTGCCAAGCTGGAGGGGATTGTGGTGTTTTGGGAAGGAGGAGGCACAGGACACCCGTATCCTCTTCATACAGGTCCCAATACCTCTGTGCAACCTTGGAGAGTTGCAGAGGTTTAGCATGCACCTTCTGTAAGAACAAACGTCTGATGGACGAAATGAGCAAACCATACGGAACCAACATCCTCTTTCCTGTTGGCAAATGTCACAATTTGCCAGAGGGAAGGAACATTCCTGGCAAACCCTCTCCTCCCCACCTCTGTAGACAGTACTTGCCTTCCCTTGGAAGCAGCCACTAGATAAGGCAGGTGGTCACACACAGATTGGATTATAGAAATTCCTCAGTCAGGAGCTGAGCCCTGTTTCTCCACAGCTGACAGCAGTTTCAAAATCAGCTGACATTTATTTTGGTGATATCCCATGGTTTGGAGGATTTCCCAGCCCTCAGGCCTGGTCCCCAGCTTGAGGATTTATACATGCTGAGCAGAGATGGATGCCTGAGGAGATGATTGAAAAGAGGAGGGCATGGGAGTCTGCTATGCAAGGGGATATCTGAATCCTTAATCTCTCTCTCTCTCTCTCTCTCTCTCTCTCTCTGGCAGTCTCTTTTTTCTCTCCCTCTATTCCCCCTGTCCCTCTCTCCCTTTTTGTCTCTCCCTCCACTCAGCTTCCATCCATATGTTTCCGTCCTCCTCCTATTTCTCTCCCTCTCCCTGTCTCTCGTCCTCCCACCCTCCTCACTTCTCTTTCCATTACTACCTCTCTTTCTCTTACCCTCACTGTCTTCTCACTCTCCAGCTCTCCCTCTCTCCATCCTATTCTTCCTCTTTCTCTCTCTCTCTGTCTCTTGCTTTCTCCCTCTCTCCTCCTTGCGTCCCTCCCTCCCTGATAAATTTCACTATTACTAATCCCTTGCATTTATGTTCTAGCAATGGCAGCCTAGCATGCCCACTGGGACTGGCAGAGCACCACATTTAGTCTCCTGGCACAATAACACCTCCATAACCATATTAAAAGGCATCCCTTTTCCCTCAGTGACTTCAAACCAAGAAAAAACATATTCCTGGCTACACTTTCGAGAAAATCTTTCAGGCTCATGTCGACTTTGAGTTCATTAAAAGGAATTTTTGACAGATATCAAGCACAAAGAGGTGCCCAGGGGAACCATGAAGCACACCCAAGTATGGTTTTGGGCTTCACAAGGGAGAGTCACTCCTTGTCTTGGCAATGAGTGCAAGTATGATCCCCAGGCCTCTGATTGCCGTCTCTCAGAGAATGTCATTCACAATATAAACTTTGTTTTTAAAAGGAAATCCTTCAAGCACTCCACTTGCTGTCAGTTTCACTGGGTGATGGAAATCGAAGAGCCACACGATCAAGGTGTTACTCTCCATGGAGAAGCCCATACCCACACTTGGGGTGGTCTCACCCTTCCCGTGGGCATGCCTCTGTTAAGCTGTGTACTTAAGGTCTTTGCTCTAAGAGTCTTTAATGAGCTCTGCTTCATGCTGTCTTGTCCTGAGAAGCTTTCCATGGCAAAGCCAAGAACCCAGCTTTACCTGAGTAGGTGCAAGGCTGTAAACCGGGAAAGGACAATCCTCAGACTACACGTCCAGGAGTGCTGACTCTACCCTGACACCCTCTTACTGCAGATATAAGTAGCAAAAATTGATTGGCTCAAGGCTCTGAGGCAGAATCCAGAGGTGGCCAGATGTCCGGGTCCTTGTGAGGGTTGAGACAGAGAGTCTTTCCAGGACTCTCTTGCCTTCGGTATTTTGCTGGTGCTTGGGTTCCTTGGGTACTAGAACTGTCACTCTGTAAACTCCTCTCTGAACCCACATTTTTCCCTTGTGAAAGACATCAAGGCAGTAGGGTCAGGGCCCTAATGACATCATCTTAACTATTAATAACTGCGGTGACACTATTTCCAAACAAGGTCATATTCAAAGGTTCTAAGACTATAACAGGAATTGAGGTCATGGAAGGGAAACACCATTCAACCTATAACCTACTGTGCAAAACAACCTGTGTTTCAATAAAGAAGTAAATTTGAATTTTGAGGAGGACATCTGCTTGCATTCATGTATAAACGACATATTGCTCAACGACCAATAGCTTCATAGAAAATTACTTCACTTCTTCCTCACTCTTGGTCCTCTCGGGTAGCAGAATGTTCTAGAAGAACTGTCCTCCGTTCTATGACTCAGTGTCCCAGAAGACTTGTTTCCACCTTCATGATCCTCCACGAGGAACAGGTAAAGGGCGCACATTGTATCTGGTTTGCCTTTGTCTCAGCCTGGAAATAACCCTTTGAACTGACCCTCTGAAAGGATGCTCATGTGTGAGACAGGGCTACGGTATTTATCTGCCATAGGCTGGAAAGAGTGTGGAACAGATGGGCACCCCACAGGCTCTAAGCAGGAATGTCTGAAGAACTGGTGTTGTGACAGGTTGGACGCCAGGGCAAAAAGAGGTTTAATTTAGGAACTACATCTCCAGTCACTGTATTCCTAAAGACTGGAGAACGGAGTTGTCGTGGGCCCAGGAAGCTTTAGTAGGCCCACTGTCTAACACGGAAGGACTAGGAATACAGTGGATGCAGCAGTTTGGCGAGAAAATTGAGGACAGCTGCTGGATTCTTAAAATTCATATGACTGGTAAGACGGCTAAGTGAGTGTGGGCTACTGAGCAGTCTTCATCCGCTTCAGTTTCCTGTACTCTCCACAGAAGCAAACGGACCGTTGAAGGAAAATTAAGAAAAATGAACGCAGTAGTTCTTCTCCTATGGGACTCGATATTTAATGCTTTTAGCACTTTGAAGACACTAAAAGATCACTTCTTATGTATGATATTGAGGTTCTTCTAATAGTAAAAAATAAAGAAATTAGAACTTAGGTTAAACTAAGAATAAGAGAAAGCAAAATAACAATGTGCACACTGGGGAAACATTACAAGACACCTCTCCAGACAAAGATATTGCTCTAACTAAAATAGCAAAAACCTCCGACTGCTTTTCTGCAGATGTCAAACATGTATCACAAAAGCAACCACTGCAAGAGTGTCCATCCCCTCCAAGCGGCAGGCCTCCGACCTTCAAGGTTAATTTTAGCGTGTAGTCTTTAAACAATAGTTGAATATTGAATAGCCGATTTTTGGTATGCGTACTTGCTGTTATCTGAGGCAGGCTTGAAGAGTGAATTCTATTTGTTTCTTCAAGCTTGCTGATCCACTCTATACACTCTGCACTTCAGACCTCAACTATGGCTCTGTTTCCATGGGAAGGTCAGTTTATCGAAGAATAAGTTTTTATGATATATCTAGAGAAAGTGAGAATACTTCTCACATGAAAATAGGTAGTATTATTGTTGATAGGCTTTTTATCACCGTAAGGTAAAGATGGGAAAGGGGCAGAGCAGTTATGGACTTCGAATACTGACAAGGGGCCAGGCACCTTGTCAGTCCGGCACATCCATAGTTTGGGTATCATCAGCGCTCAAAAAGTCATTAAAGCGCTTGTCTTGTAGGTCCAAGGACACATGTAAAAAGGCCTGGCGTGACAGCTCACACATGTAAACCCAGTCCTAGGGAGCTGAAGATGGCCAGATCCTTGGGATTCACTGGGCAGCCAACATAGTTTACTCTGTGCAGTCCGGGACAAAGTGAGTCTAATAACCAAAGTGACAGCTCCAGAAAAACAATATCAAAGGTTGTCTCTACCGTCCTCATGCATGCACGTACAAATGCATAGCTACCTGCACATATATGTACCCGCCCACACAGAAGCACCCCAGACACATGGACACACAGACAAGAAAATCTCTTTGCATGAGAGAGGAGAAGAGTGGAGGGGAAAAAGAGAATATGTTGAGGGGTAGAGAATCCACAGCTTTCAATACTTCCCAAGCTGGAGGGGATTGTGGTGTTTTGGGAAGGAGGAGGCACAGGACACCCGTATCCTCTTCATACAGGTCCCAATACCTCTGTGCAACCTTGGAGAGTTGCAGAGGTTTAGCATGCACCTTCTGTAAGAACAAACGTCTGATGGACGAAATGAGCAAACCATACGGAACCAACATCCTCTTTCCTGTTGGCAAATGTCACAATTTGCCAGAGGGAAGGAACATTCCTGGCAAACCCTCTCCTCCCCACCTCTGTAGACAGTACTTGCCTTCCCTTGGAAGCAGCCACTAGATAAGGCAGGTGGTCACACACAGATTGGATTATAGAAATTCCTCAGTCAGGAGCTGAGCCCTGTTTCTCCACAGCTGACAGCAGTTTCAAAATCAGCTGACATTTATTTTGGTGATATCCCATGGTTTGGAGGATTTCCCAGCCCTCAGGCCTGGTCCCCAGCTTGAGGATTTATACATGCTGAGCAGAGATGGATGCCTGAGGAGATGATTGAAAAGAGGAGGGCATGGGAGTCTGCTATGCAAGGGGATATCTGAATCCTTAATCTCTCTCTCTCTCTCTCTCTCTCTGGCAGTCTCTTTTTCTCTCCCTCTATTCCTCCCTGTCCCTCTCTCCCTTTTTCTCTCTCCCTCCTCTCAGCTTCCATCCATATGTTCCGTCCTCCTCCCTATTTCTCTCCCTCTCCCTGTCTCTCGTCCTCCCACCCTCCCTCACTTCTCTCTCCATTACTACCTCTCTTTCTCTTTACCTCACTGTCCTTCTCACTCTCCAGCTCTCCCTCTCTCCATCCTATTCTTCCTCTTTCTCTCTCTCTCTGTCTCTTGCTTTCTCCCTCTCTCCCTCCTTACGTCCCTTCCTCCCTGATAAGTTTCACTATTACTAATCCCTTGCATTTATGTTCTAGCAATGGCAGCCTAGCATGCCCACTGGGACTGGCAGAGCACCACATTTAGTCTCCTGGCACAATAACACCTCCATAACCATATTAAAAGGCATCCCTTTTCCCTCAGTGACTTCAAACCAAGAAAAAACATATTCCTGGCTACACTTTCGAGAAAATCTTTCAGGCTCATGTCGACTTTGAGTTCATTAAAAGGAATTTTTGACAGATATCAAGCACAAAGAGGTGCCCAGGGGAACCATGAAGCACACCCAAGTATGGTTTTGGGCTTCACAAGGGAGAGTCACTCCTTGTCTTGGCAATGAGTGCAAGTATGATCCCCAGGCCTCTGATTGCCGTCTCTCAGAGAATGTCATTCACAATATAAACTTTGTTTTTAAAAGGAAATCCTTCAAGCACTCCACTTGCTGTCAGTTTCACTGGGTGATGGAAATCGAAGAGCCACACGATCAAGGTGTTACTCTCCATGGAGAAGCCCATACCCACACTTGGGGTGGTCTCACCCTTCCCGTGGGCATGCCTCTGTTAAGCTGTGTACTTAAGGTCTTTGCTCTAAGAGTCTTTAATGAGCTCTGCTTCATGCTGTCTTGTCCTGAGAAGCTTTCCATGGCAAAGCCAAGAACCCAGCTTTACCTGAGTAGGTGCAAGGCTGTAAACCGGGAAAGGACAATCCTCAGACTACACGTCCAGGAGTGCTGACTCTACCCTGACACCCTCTTACTGCAGATATAAGTAGCAAAAATTGATTGGCTCAAGGCTCTGAGGCAGAATCCAGAGGTGGCCAGATGTCCGGGTCCTTGTGAGGGTTGAGACAGAGAGTCTTTCCAGGACTCTCTTGCCTTCGGTATTTTGCTGGTGCTTGGGTTCCTTGGGTACTAGAACTGTCACTCTGTAAACTCCTCTCTGAACCCACATTTTTCCCTTGTGAAAGACATCAAGGCAGTAGGGTCAGGGCCCTAATGACATCATCTTAACTATTAATAACTGCGGTGACACTATTTCCAAACAAGGTCATATTCAAAGGTTCTAAGACTATAACAGGAATTGAGGTCATGGAAGGGAAACACCATTCAACCTATAACCTACTGTGCAAAACAACCTGTGTTTCAATAAAGAAGTAAATTTGAATTTTGAGGAGGACATCTGCTTGCATTCATGTATAAACGACATATTGCTCAACGACCAATAGCTTCATAGAAAATTACTTCACTTCTTCCTCACTCTTGGTCCTCTCGGGTAGCAGAATGTTCTAGAAGAACTGTCCTCCGTTCTATGACTCAGTGTCCCAGAAGACTTGTTTCCACCTTCATGATCCTCCACGAGGAACAGGTAAAGGGCGCACATTGTATCTGGTTTGCCTTTGTCTCAGCCTGGAAATAACCCTTTGAACTGACCCTCTGAAAGGATGCTCATGTGTGAGACAGGGCTACGGTATTTATCTGCCATAGGCTGGAAAGAGTGTGGAACAGATGGGCACCCCACAGGCTCTAAGCAGGAATGTCTGAAGAACTGGTGTTGTGACAGGTTGGACGCCAGGGCAAAAAGAGGTTTAATTTAGGAACTACATCTCCAGTCACTGTATTCCTAAAGACTGGAGAACGGAGTTGTCGTGGGCCCAGGAAGCTTTAGTAGGCCCACTGTCTAACACGGAAGGACTAGGAATACAGTGGATGCAGCAGTTTGGCGAGAAAATTGAGGACAGCTGCTGGATTCTTAAAATTCATATGACTGGTAAGACGGCTAAGTGAGTGTGGGCTACTGAGCAGTCTTCATCCGCTTCAGTTTCCTGTACTCTCCACAGAAGCAAACGGACC
The DNA here is from genome assembly GCA_026225945.1 of Cricetomys ansorgei. Lineage (NCBI taxonomy): Eukaryota > Metazoa > Chordata > Mammalia > Rodentia > Nesomyidae > Cricetomys > Cricetomys ansorgei. The sequence continues at coordinate 39,394 of JAMJFZ010002252.1, forward strand.
GTTGAAGGAAAATTAAGAAAAATGAACGCAGTAGTTCTTCTCCTATGGGACTCGATATTTAATGCTTTTAGCACTTTGAAGACACTAAAAGATCACTTCTTATGTATGATATTGAGGTTCTTCTAATAGTAAAAAATAAAGAAATTAGAACTTAGGTTAAACTAAGAATAAGAGAAAGCAAAATAACAATGTGCACACTGGGGAAACATTACAAGACACCTCTCCAGACAAAGATATTGCTCTAACTAAAATAGCAAAAACCTCCGACTGCTTTTCTGCAGATGTCAAACATGTATCACAAAAGCAACCACTGCAAGAGTGTCCATCCCCTCCAAGCGGCAGGCCTCCGACCTTCAAGGTTAATTTTAGCGTGTAGTCTTTAAACAATAGTTGAATATTGAATAGCCGATTTTTGGTATGCGTACTTGCTGTTATCTGAGGCAGGCTTGAAGAGTGAATTCTATTTGTTTCTTCAAGCTTGCTGATCCACTCTATACACTCTGCACTTCAGACCTCAACTATGGCTCTGTTTCCATGGGAAGGTCAGTTTATCGAAGAATAAGTTTTTATGATGATATCTGAGATAAAGTGAGAATACTTTCTCACATGGAAAATAGGTAGTATTATTGTTGATAGGCTTTTTTATCACCGTAAGGTAAAGATGGGAAAGGGGCCAGAGCAGTATATGGACTTCGAATACTGACAAGGGGCCAGGCACCTTGTCAGTCCGGCACATCCATAGTTTGGGTATCAATCAGCGCTCAAAAAGTCATTAAAGCGCTTGTCTTGTAGGTCCAAGGACACATGTAAAAAGGCCTGGCGTGACAGCTCACACATGTAAACCCAGTCCTAGGGAGCTGAAGATGGCCAGATCCTTGGGATTCACTGGGCAGCCAACATAGTTTACTCTGTGCAGTCCGGGACAAAGTGAGTCTAATAACCAAAGTGACAGCTCCAGAAAAACAATATCAAAGGTTGTCTCTACCGTCCTCATGCATGCACGTACAAATGCATAGCTACCTGCACATATATGTACCCGCCCACACAGAAGCACCCCAGACACATGGACACACAGACAAGAAAATCTCTTTGCATGAGAGAGGAGAAGAGTGGAGGGGAAAAAGAGAATATGTTGAGGGGTAGAGAATCCACAGCTTTCAATACTTCCCAAGCTGGAGGGGATTGTGGTGTTTTGGGAAGGAGGAGGCACAGGACACCCGTATCCTCTTCATACAGGTCCCAATACCTCTGTGCAACCTTGGAGAGTTGCAGAGGTTTAGCATGCACCTTCTGTAAGAACAAACGTCTGATGGATGAAATGAGCAAACCATACGGAACCAACATCCTCTTTCCTGTTGGCAAATGTCACAATTTGCCAGAGGGAAGGAACATTCCTGGCAAACCCTCTCCTCCCCACCTCTGTAGACAGTACTTGCCTTCCCTTGGAAGCAGCCACTAGATAAGGCAGGTGGTCACACACAGATTGGATTATAGAAATTCCTCAGTCAGGAGCTGAGCCCTGTTTCTCCACAGCTGACAGCAGTTTCAAAATCAGCTGACATTTATTTTGGTGATATCCCATGGTTTGGAGGATTTCCCAGCCCTCAGGCCTGGTCCCCAGCTTGAGGATTTATACATGCTGAGCAGAGATGGATGCCTGAGGAGATGATTGAAAAAGAGGAGGGCATGGGAGTCTGCTATGCAAGGGGATATCTGAATCCTTAATCTCTCTCTCTCTCTCTCTCTCTCTGGCAGTCTTCTTTTTCTCTCCCTCTATTCCTCCCTGTCCCTCTCTCCCTTTTTCTCTCTCCCTCCTCTCAGCTTCCATCCATATGTTCCGTCCTCCTCCCTATTTCTCTCCCTCTCCCTGTCTCTCGTCTCCTCCCACCCTCCCTCACTTCTCTCTCCATTACTACCTCTCTTTTCTCTTTACCTCACTGTCCTTCTCACTCTCCAGCTCTCCCTCTCTCCATCCTATTCTTCCTCTTTCTCTCTCTCTCTGTCTCTTGCTTTCTCCCTCTCTCCCTCCTTACGTCCCTTCCTCCCTGATAAGTTTCACTATTACTAATCCCTTGCATTTATGTTCTAGCAATGGCAGCCTAGCATGCCCACTGGGACTGGCAGAGCACCACATTTAGTCTCCTGGCACAATAACACCTCCATAACCATATTAAAAGGCATCCCTTTTCCCTCAGTGACTTCAAACCAAGAAAAAACATATTCCTGGCTACACTTTCGAGAAAATCTTTCAGGCTCATGTCGACTTTGAGTTCATTAAAAGGAATTTTTGACAGATATCAAGCACAAAGAGGTGCCCAGGGGAACCATGAAGCACACCCAAGTATGGTTTTGGGCTTCACAAGGGAGAGTCACTCCTTGTCTTGGCAATGAGTGCAAGTATGATCCCCAGGCCTCTGATTGCCGTCTCTCAGAGAATGTCATTCACAATATAAACTTTGTTTTTAAAAGGAAATCCTTCAAGCACTCCACTTGCTGTCAGTTTCACTGGGTGATGGAAATCGAAGAGCCACACGATCAAGGTGTTACTCTCCATGGAGAAGCCCATACCCACACTTGGGGTGGTCTCACCCTTCCCGTGGGCATGCCTCTGTTAAGCTGTGTACTTAAGGTCTTTGCTCTAAGAGTCTTTAATGAGCTCTGCTTCATGCTGTCTTGTCCTGAGAAGCTTTCCATGGCAAAGCCAAGAACCCAGCTTTACCTGAGTAGGTGCAAGGCTGTAAACCGGGAAAGGACAATCCTCAGACTACACGTCCAGGAGTGCTGACTCTACCCTGACACCCTCTTACTGCAGATATAAGTAGCAAAAATTGATTGGCTCAAGGCTCTGAGGCAGAATCCAGAGGTGGCCAGATGTCCGGGTCCTTGTGAGGGTTGAGACAGAGAGTCTTTCCAGGACTCTCTTGCCTTCGGTATTTTGCTGGTGCTTGGGTTCCTTGGGTACTAGAACTGTCACTCTGTAAACTCCTCTCTGAACCCACATTTTTCCCTTGTGAAAGACATCAAGGCAGTAGGGTCAGGGCCCTAATGACATCATCTTAACTATTAATAACTGCGGTGACACTATTTCCAAACAAGGTCATATTCAAAGGTTCTAAGACTATAACAGGAATTGAGGTCATGGAAGGGAAACACCATTCAACCTATAACCTACTGTGCAAAACAACCTGTGTTTCAATAAAGAAGTAAATTTGAATTTTGAGGAGGACATCTGCTTGCATTCATGTATAAACGACATATTGCTCAACGACCAATAGCTTCATAGAAAATTACTTCACTTCTTCCTCACTCTTGGTCCTCTCGGGTAGCAGAATGTTCTAGAAGAACTGTCCTCCGTTCTATGACTCAGTGTCCCAGAAGACTTGTTTCCACCTTCATGATCCTCCACGAGGAACAGGTAAAGGGCGCACATTGTATCTGGTTTGCCTTTGTCTCAGCCTGGAAATAACCCTTTGAACTGACCCTCTGAAAGGATGCTCATGTGTGAGACAGGGCTACGGTATTTATCTGCCATAGGCTGGAAAGAGTGTGGAACAGATGGGCACCCCACAGGCTCTAAGCAGGAATGTCTGAAGAACTGGTGTTGTGACAGGTTGGACGCCAGGGCAAAAAGAGGTTTAATTTAGGAACTACATCTCCAGTCACTGTATTCCTAAAGACTGGAGAACGGAGTTGTCGTGGGCCCAGGAAGCTTTAGTAGGCCCACTGTCTAACACGGAAGGACTAGGAATACAGTGGATGCAGCAGTTTGGCGAGAAAATTGAGGACAGCTGCTGGATTCTTAAAATTCATATGACTGGTAAGACGGCTAAGTGAGTGTGGGCTACTGAGCAGTCTTCATCCGCTTCAGTTTCCTGTACTCTCCACAGAAGCAAACGGACCGTTGAAGGAAAATTAAGAAAAATGAACGCAGTAGTTCTTCTCCTATGGGACTCGATAATTTAATGCTTTTAGCACTTTGAAGACACTAAAAGATCACTTCTTATGTATGATATTGAGGTTCTTCTAATAGTAAAAAATAAAGAAATTAGAACTTAGGTTAAACTAAGAATAAGAGAAAGCAAAATAACAATGTGCACACTGGGGAAACATTACAAGACACCTCTCCAGACAAAGATATTGCTCTAACTAAAATAGCAAAAACCTCCGACTGCTTTTCTGCAGATGTCAAACATGTATCACAAAAGCAACCACTGCAAGAGTGTCCATCCCCTCCAAGCGGCAGGCCTCCGACCTTCAAGGTTAATTTTAGCGTGTAGTCTTTAAACAATAGTTGAATATTGAATAGCCGATTTTTGGTATGCGTACTTGCTGTTATCTGAGGCAGGCTTGAAGAGTGAATTCTATTTGTTTCTTCAAGCTTGCTGATCCACTCTATACACTCTGCACTTCAGACCTCAACTATGGCTCTGTTTCCATGGGAAGGTCAGTTTATCGAAGAATAAGTTTTTATGATATATCTAGAGAAAGTGAGAATACTTCTCACATGAAAATAGGTAGTATTATTGTTGATAGGCTTTTTATCACCGTAAGGTAAAGATGGGAAAGGGGCAGAGCAGTTATGGACTTCGAATACTGACAAGGGGCCAGGCACCTTGTCAGTCCGGCACATCCATAGTTTGGGTATCATCAGCGCTCAAAAAGTCATTAAAGCGCTTGTCTTGTAGGTCCAAGGACACATGTAAAAAGGCCTGGCGTGACAGCTCACACATGTAAACCCAGTCCTAGGGAGCTGAAGATGGCCAGATCCTTGGGATTCACTGGGCAGCCAACATAGTTTACTCTGTGCAGTCCGGGACAAAGTGAGTCTAATAACCAAAGTGACAGCTCCAGAAAAACAATATCAAAGGTTGTCTCTACCGTCCTCATGCATGCACGTACAAATGCATAGCTACCTGCACATATATGTACCCGCCCACACAGAAGCACCCCAGACACATGGACACACAGACAAGAAAATCTCTTTGCATGAGAGAGGAGAAGAGTGGAGGGGAAAAAGAGAATATGTTGAGGGGTAGAGAATCCACAGCTTTCAATACTTCCCAAGCTGGAGGGGATTGTGGTGTTTTGGGAAGGAGGAGGCACAGGACACCCGTATCCTCTTCATACAGGTCCCAATACCTCTGTGCAACCTTGGAGAGTTGCAGAGGTTTAGCATGCACCTTCTGTAAGAACAAACGTCTGATGGATGAAATGAGCAAACCATACGGAACCAACATCCTCTTTCCTGTTGGCAAATGTCACAATTTGCCAGAGGGAAGGAACATTCCTGGCAAACCCTCTCCTCCCCACCTCTGTAGACAGTACTTGCCTTCCCTTGGAAGCAGCCACTAGATAAGGCAGGTGGTCACACACAGATTGGATTATAGAAATTCCTCAGTCAGGAGCTGAGCCCTGTTTCTCCACAGCTGACAGCAGTTTCAAAATCAGCTGACATTTATTTTGGTGATATCCCATGGTTTGGAGGATTTCCCAGCCCTCAGGCCTGGTCCCCAGCTTGAGGATTTATACATGCTGAGCAGAGATGGATGCCTGAGGAGATGATTGAAAAGAGGAGGGCATGGGAGTCTGCTATGCAAGGGGATATCTGAATCCTTAATCTCTCTCTCTCTCTCTCTCTCTCTCTCTCTGGCAGTCTCTTTTTCTCTCCCTCTATTCCTCCCTGTCCCTCTCTCCCTTTTTCTCTCTCCCTCCTCTCAGCTTCCATCCATATGTTCCGTCCTCCTCCCTATTTCTCTCCCTCTCCCTGTCTCTCGTCCTCCCACCCTCCCTCACTTCTCTCTCCATTACTACCTCTCTTTCTCTTTACCTCACTGTCCTTCTCACTCTCCAGCTCTCCCTCTCTCCATCCTATTCTTCCTCTTTCTCTCTCTCTCTGTCTCTTGCTTTCTCCCTCTCTCCCTCCTTACGTCCCTTCCTCCCTGATAAGTTTCACTATTACTAATCCCTTGCATTTATGTTCTAGCAATGGCAGCCTAGCATGCCCACTGGGACTGGCAGAGCACCACATTTAGTCTCCTGGCACAATAACACCTCCATAACCATATTAAAAGGCATCCCTTTTCCCTCAGTGACTTCAAACCAAGAAAAAACATATTCCTGGCTACACTTTCGAGAAAATCTTTCAGGCTCATGTCGACTTTGAGTTCATTAAAAGGAATTTTTGACAGATATCAAGCACAAAGAGGTGCCCAGGGGAACCATGAAGCACACCCAAGTATGGTTTTGGGCTTCTCAAGGGAGAGTCACTCCTTGTCTTGGCAATGAGTGCAAGTATGATCCCCAGGCCTCTGATTGCCGTCTCTCAGAGAATGTCATTCACAATATAAACTTTGTTTTTAAAAGGAAATCCTTCAAGCACTCCACTTGCTGTCAGTTTCACTGGGTGATGGAAATCGAAGAGCCACACGATCAAGGTGTTACTCTCCATGGAGAAGCCCATACCCACACTTGGGGTGGTCTCACCCTTCCCGTGGGCATGCCTCTGTTAAGCTGTGTACTTAAGGTCTTTGCTCTAAGAGTCTTTAATGAGCTCTGCTTCATGCTGTCTTGTCCTGAGAAGCTTTCCATGGCAAAGCCAAGAACCCAGCTTTACCTGAGTAGGTGCAAGGCTGTAAACCGGGAAAGGACAATCCTCAGACTACACGTCCAGGAGTGCTGACTCTACCCTGACACCCTCTTACTGCAGATATAAGTAGCAAAAATTGATTGGCTCAAGGCTCTGAGGCAGAATCCAGAGGTGGCCAGATGTCCGGGTCCTTGTGAGGGTTGAGACAGAGAGTCTTTCCAGGACTCTCTTGCCTTCGGTATTTTGCTGGTGCTTGGGTTCCTTGGGTACTAGAACTGTCACTCTGTAAACTCCTCTCTGAACCCACATTTTTCCCTTGTGAAAGACATCAAGGCAGTAGGGTCAGGGCCCTAATGACATCATCTTAACTATTAATAACTGCGGTGACACTATTTCCAAACAAGGTCATATTCAAAGGTTCTAAGACTATAACAGGAATTGAGGTCATGGAAGGGAAACACCATTCAACCTATAACCTACTGTGCAAAACAACCTGTGTTTCAATAAAGAAGTAAATTTGAATTTTGAGGAGGACATCTGCTTGCATTCATGTATAAACGACATATTGCTCAACGACCAATAGCTTCATAGAAAATTACTTCACTTCTTCCTCACTCTTGGTCCTCTCGGGTAGCAGAATGTTCTAGAAGAACTGTCCTCCGTTCTATGACTCAGTGTCCCAGAAGACTTGTTTCCACCTTCATGATCCTCCACGAGGAACAGGTAAAGGGCGCACATTGTATCTGGTTTGCCTTTGTCTCAGCCTGGAAATAACCCTTTGAACTGACCCTCTGAAAGGATGCTCATGTGTGAGACAGGGCTACGGTATTTATCTGCCATAGGCTGGAAAGAGTGTGGAACAGATGGGCACCCCACAGGCTCTAAGCAGGAATGTCTGAAGAACTGGTGTTGTGACAGGTTGGACGCCAGGGCAAAAAGAGGTTTAATTTAGGAACTACATCTCCAGTCACTGTATTCCTAAAGACTGGAGAACGGAGTTGTCGTGGGCCCAGGAAGCTTTAGTAGGCCCACTGTCTAACACGGAAGGACTAGGAATACAGTGGATGCAGCAGTTTGGCGAGAAAATTGAGGACAGCTGCTGGATTCTTAAAATTCATATGACTGGTAAGACGGCTAAGTGAGTGTGGGCTACTGAGCAGTCTTCATCCGCTTCAGTTTCCTGTACTCTCCACAGAAGCAAACGGACCGTTGAAGGAAAATTAAGAAAAATGAACGCAGTAGTTCTTCTCCTATGGGACTCGATAATTTAATGCTTTTAGCACTTTGAAGACACTAAAAGATCACTTCTTATGTATGATATTGAGGTTCTTCTAATAGTAAAAAATAAAGAAATTAGAACTTAGGTTAAACTAAGAATAAGAGAAAGCAAAATAACAATGTGCACACTGGGGAAACATTACAAGACACCTCTCCAGACAAAGATATTGCTCTAACTAAAATAGCAAAAACCTCCGACTGCTTTTCTGCAGATGTCAAACATGTATCACAAAAGCAACCACTGCAAGAGTGTCCATCCCCTCCAAGCGGCAGGCCTCCGACCTTCAAGGTTAATTTTAGCGTGTAGTCTTTAAACAATAGTTGAATATTGAATAGCCGATTTTTGGTATGCGTACTTGCTGTTATCTGAGGCAGGCTTGAAGAGTGAATTCTATTTGTTTCTTCAAGCTTGCTGATCCACTCTATACACTCTGCACTTCAGACCTCAACTATGGCTCTGTTTCCATGGGAAGGTCAGTTTATCGAAGAATAAGTTTTTATGATATATCTAGAGAAAGTGAGAATACTTCTCACATGAAAATAGGTAGTATTATTGTTGATAGGCTTTTTATCACCGTAAGGTAAAGATGGGAAAGGGGCAGAGCAGTTATGGACTTCGAATACTGACAAGGGGCCAGGCACCTTGTCAGTCCGGCACATCCATAGTTTGGGTATCATCAGCGCTCAAAAAGTCATTAAAGCGCTTGTCTTGTAGGTCCAAGGACACATGTAAAAAGGCCTGGCGTGACAGCTCACACATGTAAACCCAGTCCTAGGGAGCTGAAGATGGCCAGATCCTTGGGATTCACTGGGCAGCCAACATAGTTTACTCTGTGCAGTCCGGGACAAAGTGAGTCTAATAACCAAAGTGACAGCTCCAGAAAAACAATATCAAAGGTTGTCTCTACCGTCCTCATGCATGCACGTACAAATGCATAGCTACCTGCACATATATGTACCCGCCCACACAGAAGCACCCCAGACACATGGACACACAGACAAGAAAATCTCTTTGCATGAGAGAGGAGAAGAGTGGAGGGGAAAAAGAGAATATGTTGAGGGGTAGAGAATCCACAGCTTTCAATACTTCCCAAGCTGGAGGGGATTGTGGTGTTTTGGGAAGGAGGAGGCACAGGACACCCGTATCCTCTTCATACAGGTCCCAATACCTCTGTGCAACCTTGGAGAGTTGCAGAGGTTTAGCATGCACCTTCTGTAAGAACAAACGTCTGATGGATGAAATGAGCAAACCATACGGAACCAACATCCTCTTTCCTGTTGGCAAATGTCACAATTTGCCAGAGGGAAGGAACATTCCTGGCAAACCCTCTCCTCCCCACCTCTGTAGACAGTACTTGCCTTCCCTTGGAAGCAGCCACTAGATAAGGCAGGTGGTCACACACAGATTGGATTATAGAAATTCCTCAGTCAGGAGCTGAGCCCTGTTTCTCCACAGCTGACAGCAGTTTCAAAATCAGCTGACATTTATTTTGGTGATATCCCATGGTTTGGAGGATTTCCCAGCCCTCAGGCCTGGTCCCCAGCTTGAGGATTTATACATGCTGAGCAGAGATGGATGCCTGAGGAGATGATTGAAAAGAGGAGGGCATGGGAGTCTGCTATGCAAGGGGATATCTGAATCCTTAATCTCTCTCTCTCTCTCTCTCTCTCTCTCTCTGGGCAGTCTCTTTTTCTCTCCCTCTATTCCTCCCTGTCCCTCTCTCCCTTTTTCTCTCTCCCTCCTCTCAGCTTCCATCCATATGTTCCGTCCTCCTCCCTATTTCTCTCCCTCTCCCTGTCTCTCGTCCTCCCACCCTCCCTCACTTCTCTCTCCATTACTACCTCTCTTTCTCTTTACCTCACTGTCCTTCTCACTCTCCAGCTCTCCCTCTCTCCATCCTATTCTTCCTCTTTCTCTCTCTCTCTGTCTCTTGCTTTCTCCCTCTCTCCCTCCTTACGTCCCTTCCTCCCTGATAAGTTTCACTATTACTAATCCCTTGCATTTATGTTCTAGCAATGGCAGCCTAGCATGCCCACTGGGACTGGCAGAGCACCACATTTAGTCTCCTGGCACAATAACACCTCCATAACCATATTAAAAGGCATCCCTTTTCCCTCAGTGACTTCAAACCAAGAAAAAACATATTCCTGGCTACACTTTCGAGAAAATCTTTCAGGCTCATGTCGACTTTGAGTTCATTAAAAGGAATTTTTGACAGATATCAAGCACAAAGAGGTGCCCAGGGGAACCATGAAGCACACCCAAGTATGGTTTTGGGCTTCTCAAGGGAGAGTCACTCCTTGTCTTGGCAATGAGTGCAAGTATGATCCCCAGGCCTCTGATTGCCGTCTCTCAGAGAATGTCATTCACAATATAAACTTTGTTTTTAAAAGGAAATCCTTCAAGCACTCCACTTGCTGTCAGTTTCACTGGGTGATGGAAATTAAAGAGCCACACGATCAAGGTGTTACTCTCCATGGAGAAGCCCATACCCACACTTGGGGTGGTCTCACCCTTCCCGTGGGCATGCCTCTGTTAAGCTGTGTACTTAAGGTCTTTGCTCTAAGAGTCTTTAATGAGCTCTGCTTCATGCTGTCTTGTCCTGAGAAGCTTTCCATGGCAAAGCCAAGAACCCAGCTTTACCTGAGTAGGTGCAAGGCTGTAAACCGGGAAAGGACAATCCTCAGACTACACGTCCAGGAGTGCTGACTCTACCCTGACACCCTCTTACTGCAGATATAAGTAGCAAAAATTGATTGGCTCAAGGCTCTGAGGCAGAATCCAGAGGTGGCCAGATGTCCGGGTCCTTGTGAGGGTTGAGACAGAGAGTCTTTCCAGGACTCTCTTGCCTTCGGTATTTTGCTGGTGCTTGGGTTCCTTGGGTACTAGAACTGTCACTCTGTAAACTCCTCTCTGAACCCACATTTTTCCCTTGTGAAAGACATCAAGGCAGTAGGGTCAGGGCCCTAATGACATCATCTTAACTATTAATAACTGCGGTGACACTATTTCCAAACAAGGTCATATTCAAAGGTTCTAAGACTATAACAGGAAATTGAGGTCATGGAAGGGAAACACCATTCAACCTATAACCTACTGTGCAAAACAACCTGTGTTTCAATAAAGAAGTAAATTTGAATTTTGAGGAGGACATCTGCTTGCATTCATGTATAAACGACATATTGCTCAACGACCAATAGCTTCATAGAAAATTACTTCACTTCTTCTTCCTCACTCTTGGTCCTCTCGGGTAGCAGAATGTTCTAGAAGAACTGTCCTCCGTTCTATGACTCAGTGTCCCAGAAGACTTGTTTCCACCTTCATGATCCTCCACGAGGAACAGGTAAAGGGCGCACATTGTATCTGGTTTGCCTTTGTCTCAGCCTGGAAATAACCCTTTGAACTGACCCTCTGAAAGGATGCTCATGTGTGAGACAGGGCTACGGTATTTATCTGCCATAGGCTGGAAAGAGTGTGGAACAGATGGGCACCCCCACAGGCTCTAAGCAGGAATGTCTGAAGAACTGGTGTTGTGACAGGTTGGACGCCAGGGCAAAAAGAGGTTTAATTTAGGAACTACATCTCCAGTCACTGTATTCCTAAAGACTGGAGAACGGAGTTGTCGTGGGCCCAGGAAGCTTTAGTAGGCCCCACTGTCTAACACGGAAGGACTAGGAATACAGTGGATGCAGCAGTTTGGCGAGAAAATTGAGGACAGCTGCTGGATTCTTAAAATTCATATGACTGGTAAGACGGCTAAGTGAGTGTGGGCTACTGAGCAGTCTTCATCCGCTTCAGTTTCCTGTACTCTCCACAGAAGCAAACGGACCGTTGAAGGAAAAAATTAAGAAAAATGAACGCAGTAGTTCTTCTCCTATGGGACTCGATAATTTAATGCTTTTAGCACTTTGAAGACACTAAAAGATCACTTCTTATGTATGATATTGAGGTTCTTCTAATAGTAAAAAATAAAGAAATTAGAACTTAGGTTAAACTAAGAATAAGAGAAAGCAAAATAACAATGTGCACACTGGGGAAACATTACAAGACACCTCTCCAGACAAAGATATTGCTCTAACTAAAATAGCAAAAACCTCCGACTGCTTTTCTGCAGATGTCAAACATGTATCACAAAAGCAACCACTGCAAGAGTGTCCATCCCCTCCAAGCGGCAGGCCTCCGACCTTCAAGGTTAATTTTTAGCGTGTAGTCTTTAAACAATAGTTGAATATTGAATAGCCGATTTTTGGTATGCGTACTTGCTGTTATCTGAGGCAGGCTTGAAGAGTGTATTCTATTTGTTTTCTTCAAGCTTGCTGATCCAACTCTATACACTCTGCACTTCAGACCTCAACTATGGCTCTGTTTCCATGGGAAGGTCAGTTTATCGAAGAATAAGTTTTTATGATATATCTAGAGAAAGTGAGAATACTTCTCACATGAAAATAGGTAGTATTATTGTTGATAGGCTTTTTATCACCGTAAGGTAAAGATGGGAAAGGGGCAGAGCAGTTATGGACTTCGAATACTGACAAGGGGCCAGGCACCTTGTCAGTCCGGCACATCCATAGTTTGGGTATCATCAGCGCTCAAAAAAGTCATTAAAGGCGCTTGTCTTGTAGGTCCAAGGACACATGTAAAAAGGCCTGGCGTGACAGCTCACACATGTAAACCCAGTCCTAGGGAGCTGAAGATGGCCAGATCCTTGGGATTCACTGGGCAGCCAACATAGTTTACTCTGTGCAGTCCGGGACAAAGTGAGTCTAATAACCAAAGTGAAAAAAACCAGCTCCAGAAAAAAACAATATCAAGGGTTGTTTAGTCTCTACCGTCCCCCTCATGCATGCACGTACAAATGCATAGCTACTACCTGCAACAAATATATGTACCGCGCCCACACAGAAGCACCCCAGAACACATGGACACACACAGACAAGAAAAATCTCCTTTGCCATGAAAGAGAGGAGAGGAAGAGTGGAGGGGAAAAAGAGAATTATGTTGAGGGGTAAGAGAAATCCACCAGCTTTCAATACCTTCCCAAGCTGGAGGGAATTGTGGTGTTTTGGGAAGGAGGAGGCACAGGAACACCCGTTATCCTCTTCATTACAGGGTCCCAACACCTCTGTGGCAAACCTTGGGAGAGTTTGCAGAGGTTTAGCATGCACCTTCTGTTAAGAACAAACGTCTGATGGATGAAATGAGCAAACCATACGGAACCAACATCCTCTTTCCTGTTGGCAAATGTCACAATTTGCCAGAGGGAAGGAACATTCCTGGCAAACCCTCTCCTCCCCACCTCTGTACACAGTACTTGCCTTCCCTTGGAAGCAGCCACTAGATAAGGCAGGTGGTCACACACAGATTGGATTATAGAAATTCCTCAGTCAGGAGCTGAGCCCTGTTTCTCCACAGCTGACAGCAGTTTCAAAATCAGCTGACATTTATTTTGGTGATATCCCATGGTTGGAGGATTTCCCAGCCCTCAGGCCTGGTCCCCAGCTTGAGGATTTATACATGCTGAGCAGAGATGGATGCCTGAGGAGATGATTGAAAAGAGGAGGGCATGGGAGTCTGCTATGCAAGGGATATCTGAATCCTTAATCTCTCTCTCTCTCTCTCTCTCTCTCTGGCAGTCTCTTTTTCTCTCCCTCTATTCCTCCCTGTCCCTCTCTCCCTTTTTCTCTCTCTCCCTCCTCTCAGCTTCCATCCATATGTTCCGTCCTCCTCCCTAATTCTCTCCCTCTCCCTGTCTCTCGTCCTCCCACCCTCCCTCACTTCTCCTCTCCATTACTACCTCTCTTTCTCTTTACCTCACTGTCCTTCTCACTCTCCAGCTCTCCCTCTCTCCATCCTATTCTTCCTCTTTCTCTCTCTCTCTGTCTCTGTGCTTTCTCCCTCTCTCCCTCCTTACGTCCCTTCCTCCCTGATAAGTTTCACTATTACTAATCCCTTGCATTTATGTTCTAGCAATGGCAGCCTAGCATGCCCACTGGACTGGCAGAGCACCACATTTCGTCTCCTGGCACAATAACACCTCCATAACCATATTAAAAGGCATCTCCCTTTTCCCTCAGTGACTTCAAACCAAGAAAAAAACATATTCCTGGCTACACCTTTCGAGAAAATCTTTCAGGCTCATGTCGACTTTGAGTTCATTAAAAGGAATTTTTGACAGATATCAAGCACAAAGAGGTGCCCAGGGGAACCATGAAGCACACCCAAGTATGGTTTTGGGCTTCTCAAGGGAGAGTCACTCCTTGTCTTGGCAATGAGTGCAAGTATGATCCCCAGGCCTCTGATTGCCGTCTCTCAGAGAATGTCATTCACAATATAAACTTTGTTTTTAAAAAGGAAATCCTTCAAGCACTCCACTTGCTGTCAGTTTCACTGGGTGATGGAAATTAAAGAGCCACACGATCAAGGTGTTACTCTCCATGGAGAAGCCCATACCCACACTTGGGGTGGTCTCACCCTTCCCGTGGGCATGCCTCTGTTAAGCTGTGTACTTAAGGTCTTTGCTCTAAGAGTCTTTAATGAGCTCTGCTTCATGCTGTCTTGTCCTGAGAAGCTTTCCATGGCAAAGCCAAGAACCCAGCTTTTACCTGAGTAGGTGCAAGGCTGTAAACCGGGAAAGGACAATCCTCAGACTACACGTCCAGGAGTGCTGACTCTACCCTGACACCCTCTTACTGCAGATATAAGTAGCAAAAATTGATTGGCTCAAGGCTCTGAGGCAGAATCCAGAGGTGGCCAGATGTCCGGGGTCCTTGTGAGGGTTGAGACAGAGAGTCTGTCCAGGACTCTCCTGCCTTCGGTATTTTGCTGGTGCTTGGGTTCCTTGGGTACTAGAACTGTCACTCTGTAAACTCCTCTCTGAACCCACATTTTTCCCTTGTGAAAGACATCAAGGCAGTAGGGTCAGGGCCCTAATGACATCATCTTAACTATTAATAACTGCGGTGACACTATTTCCAAACAAGGTCATATTCAAAGGTTCTAAGACTATAACAGGAATTGAGGTCATGGAAGGGAAACACCATTCAACCTATAACCTACTGTGCAAAACAACCTGTGTTTCAATAAAGAAGTAAATTTGAATTTTGAGGAGGACATCTGCTTGCATTCATGTATAAAACGACATATTGCTCAACGACCAATAGCTTCATAGAAAATTACTTCACTTCTTCCTCACTCTTGGTCCTCTCGGGTAGCAGAATGTTCTAGAAGAACTGTCCTCCGTTCTATGACTCAGTGTCCCAGAAGACTTGTTTCCACCTTCATGATCCTCCACGAGGAACAGGTAAAGGGCGCACATTGTATCTGGTTTGCCTTTGTCTCAGCCTGGAAATAACCCTTTGAACTGACCCTCTGAAAGGATGCTCATGTGTGAGACAGGGCTACGGTATTTATCTGCCATAGGCTGGAAAGAGTGTGGAACAGATGGGCACCCCACAGGCTCTAAGCAGGAATGTCTGAAGAACTGGTGTTGTGACAGGTTGGACGCCAGGGCAAAAAGAGGTTTAATTTAGGAACTACATCTCCAGTCACTGTATTCCTAAAGACTGGAGAACGGAGTTGTCGTGGGCCCAGGAAGCTTTAGTAGGCCCACTGTCTAACACGGAAGGACTAGGAATACAGTGGATGCAGCAGTTTGGCGAGAAAATTGAGGACAGCTGCTGGATTCTTAAAATTCATATGACTGGTAAGACGGCTAAGTGAGTGTGGGCTACTGAGCAGTCTTCATCCGCTTCAGTTTCCTGTACTCTCCACAGAAGCAAACGGACCGTTGAAGGAAAATTAAGAAAAATGAACGCAGTAGTTCTTCTCCTATGGGACTCGATAATTTAATGCTTTTAGCACTTTGAAGACACTAAAAGATCACTTCTTATGTATGATATTGAGGTTCTTCTAATAGTAAAAAATAAAGAAATTAGAACTTAGGTTAAACTAAGAATAAGAGAAAGCAAAATAACAATGTGCACACTGGGGAAACATTACAAGACACCTCTCCAGACAAAGATATTGCTCTAACTAAAATAGCAAAAACCTCCGACTGCTTTTCTGCAGATGTCAAACATGTATCACAAAAGCAACCACTGCAAGAGTGTCCATCCCCTCCAAGCGGCAGGCCTCCGACCTTCAAGGTTAATTTTAGCGTGTAGTCTTTAAACAATAGTTGAATATTGAATAGCCGATTTTTGGTATGCGTACTTGCTGTTATCTGAGGCAGGCTTGAAGAGTGAATTCTATTTGTTTCTTCAAGCTTGCTGATCCACTCTATACACTCTGCACTTCAGACCTCAACTATGGCTCTGTTTCCATGGGAAGGTCAGTTTATCGAAGAATAAGTTTTTATGATATATCTAGAGAAAGTGAGAATACTTCTCACATGAAAATAGGTAGTATTATTGTTGATAGGCTTTTTATCACCGTAAGGTAAAGATGGGAAAGGGGCAGAGCAGTTATGGACTTCGAATACTGACAAGGGGCCAGGCACCTTGTCAGTCCGGCACATCCATAGTTTGGGTATCATCAGCGCTCAAAAAGTCATTAAAGCGCTTGTCTTGTAGGTCCAAGGACACATGTAAAAAGGCCTGGCGTGACAGCTCACACATGTAAACCCAGTCCTAGGGAGCTGAAGATGGCCAGATCCTTGGGATTCACTGGGCAGCCAACATAGTTTACTCTGTGCAGTCCGGACAAAGTGAGTCTAATAACCAAAGTGACAGCTCCAGAAAAACAATATCAAAGGTTGTCTCTACCGTCCTCATGCATGCACGTACAAATGCATAGCTACCTGCACATATATGTACCCGCCCACACAGAAGCACCCCAGACACATGGACACACAGACAAGAAAATCTCTTTGCATGAGAGAGGAGAAGAGTGGAGGGGAAAAAGAGAATATGTTGAGGGGTAGAGAATCCACAGCTTTCAATACTTCCCAAGCTGGAGGGGATTGTGGTGTTTTGGGAAGGAGGAGGCACAGGACACCCGTATCCTCTTCATACAGGTCCCAATACCTCTGTGCAACCTTGGAGAGTTGCAGAGGTTTAGCATGCACCTTCTGTAAGAACAAACGTCTGATGGATGAAATGAGCAAACCATACGGAACCAACATCCTCTTTCCTGTTGGCAAATGTCACAATTTGCCAGAGGGAAGGAACATTCCTGGCAAACCCTCTCCTCCCCACCTCTGTAGACAGTACTTGCCTTCCCTTGGAAGCAGCCACTAGATAAGGCAGGTGGTCACACACAGATTGGATTATAGAAATTCCTCAGTCAGGAGCTGAGCCCTGTTTCTCCACAGCTGACAGCAGTTTCAAAATCAGCTGACATTTATTTTGGTGATATCCCATGGTTTGGAGGATTTCCCAGCCCTCAGGCCTGGTCCCCAGCCTGAGGAATTGATACATGCTGAGCAGAGATGGATGCCTGAGGAGATGATTGAAAAGAGGAGGGCATGGGAGTCTGCTATGCAAGGGGATATCTGAATCCTTAATCTCTCTCTCTCTCTCTCTCTCTCTCTGGCAGTCTCTTTTTCTCTCCCTCTATTCCTCCCTGTCATCTCTCTCCCTTTTTTCTCTCTCCCTCCTCTCAGCTTCCATCCATATGTTCCGTCCTCCTCCCTATTTTCTCTCCCTCTCCCTTTCTCTCTCTCGTCCTCCCACCCTCCCTCACTTCTCTATCCATTACTACCTCTCTTTCTCTTTACCTCACTGTCCTTCTCACTCTCTAGGCTCTCCCGCTCTCCATCCTATTCTTCCTCTTTCTCTCTCTCTCTGTCTCTTGCTTTCTCCCTCTCATCCCTCCTTACGTCCCTTCCTCCCTGATAAGTTTCACTATTACTAATGCCTTGCATTTATGTTCTAGCTATATGCAGCCTAGCATGCCCACTGGGAATGGCCGTAGCACACACCATTTCGTCTCCTGGCACAATAACACCTCCTTAACCATAATAAAAGGCATCCCTTTTCCCTCAGTGACTTCAAACCAAGAAAAAACATATTCTGGCTACACTTTCGAGAAAATCTTTCAGGCTCATGTCGACTTTGAGTTCATTAAAAGGAATTTTTGACAGATATCAAGCACAAAGTGAGGTGCCCAGGGGAACCATGAAGGCACACCCAAGTATGGTTTTGGGCTTTCAAGGAGAGTCACTCCTTGTCTTGGCAATGAGTGCAAGTATGATCCCCAGGCCTCTGATTGCCGTTCTCTCAGAGAATGTCATTCACAATATAACTTTGTTTTTAAAAGGAAATCCTTCAAGCACTCCACTTGCTGTCAAGTTTAACTGGGTGATGGAAATTCGAAGAGCCACACGATCAAGGTGTTACTCCATGGAGAAGCCCATACCCACACTTGGGGTGGTCTCACCTTCCCGTGGGCATGCCTCTGTTAAGCTGTGTACTTAAGGTCTTTGCTCTAAGAGTCTTTAATGAGCTCTGCTTCATGCTGTCTTGTCCTGAGAAGCTTTCCATGGCAAAGCCAAGAACCCAGCTTTCCTGAGTAGGTGCAAGGCTGTAAACCGGGAAAGGACAATCCTCAGACTACACGTCCAGGAGTGCGATTCTACCCTGACACCCTCTTTATGCAGATATAAGTAGCAAAAATTGATTGGCTCAAGGCTCTGAGGCAGAATCCAGAGGTGGCCAGATGTCCGGGTCCTTGTGAGGGTTGAGACAGAGAGTCTGTCCAGGACTCTCGTTGCCTTCGGTATAGTTGCTGGTGCTTGGGGTTCCTTGGGTACTAGAACTGTCACTCTGTAAACTCCTGCTCTGATATCCACATTTATTCCCTTGTGAAAGACATCAAGGCAGTAGGGTCTCGGGCCCGTAATGACATCATCTTAACTATTAATAACTGCGGTGACACTATTTCCAAACAAGGTCATATTCATAGGTTCTAAGACTATAACAGGATAATGAGGTCATGGAAGGGAAACACCATTCAACCTATAACCTACTGTGCAAAACAACCTGTGTTTCATATAAAGAAGTTAAATTTGAATTTTGAGGAGGGACATCTGCTTGCATTCATGTATAAACGACATATTGCTCAACGACCAATAGCTTCATAGAAAATTACTTCACTTCTTCCTCACTCTTGGTCCTCTCGGGTAGCAGAATGTTCTAGAAGAACTGTCCTCCGTTCTATGACTCAGTGTCCCAGAAGACTTGTTCCACCTTCATGATCCTCCACGAGGAACAGGTAAAGGGCGCACATTGTATCTGGTTTGCCTTTGTCTCAGCCTGGAAATAACCCTTTGAATGACCTCTGAAAGGATGCTCATGTGTGAGACAGGGCTACGGTATTTATCTGCCATAGGCTGGAAAGAGTGTGGAACAGATGGGCACCCCACAGGCTCTAAGCAGGAATGTCTGAAGAACTGGTGTTGTGACAGGTTGGACGCCAGGGCAAAAAGAGGTTTAATTTAGGAACTACATCTCCAGTCACTGTATTCCTAAAGACTGGAGAACGGAGTTGTCGTGGGCCCAGGAAGCTTTAGTAGGCCCACTGTCTAACACGGAAGGACTAGGAATACAGTGGATGCAGCAGTTTGGCGAGAAAATTGAGGACAGCTGCTGGATTCTTAAAATTCATATGACTGGTAAGACGGCTAAGTGAGTGTGGGCTACTGAGCAGTCTTCATCCGCTTCAGTTTCCTGTACTCTCCACAGAAGCAAACGGACCGTTGAAGGAAAATTAAGAAAAATGAACGCAGTAGTTCTTCTCCTATGGGACTCGATATTTAATGCTTTTAGCACTTTGAAGACACTAAAAGATCACTTCTTATGTATGATATTGAGGTTCTTCTAATAGTAAAAAATAAAGAAATTAGAACTTAGGTTAAACTAAGAATAAGAGAAAGCAAAATAACAATGTGCACACTGGGGAAACATTACAAGACACCTCTCCAGACAAAGATATTGCTCTAACTAAAATAGCAAAAACCTCCGACTGCTTTTCTGCAGATGTCAAACATGTATCACAAAAGCAACCACTGCAAGAGTGTCCATCCCCTCCAAGCGGCAGGCCTCCGCCGACCTTCAAGGTTAATTTTAGCGTGTAGTCTTTAAACAATAGTTGAATATTGAATAGCCGATTTTTGGTATGCGTACTTGCTGTTATCTGAGGCAGGCTTGAAGAGTGAATTCTATTTGTTTCTTCAAGCTTGCTGATCCACTCTATACACTCTGCACTTCAGACCTCAACTATGGCTCTGTTTCCATGGGAAGGTCAGTTTATCGAAGAATAAGTTTTTATGATATATCTAGAGAAAGTGAGAATACTTCTCACATGAAAATTTAGGTAGTATTATTTGTTGATAGGCTTTTTATCACCAGTAAGGTAAAGATGGGAAAGGGGCAGAGCAGTTATGGACTTCGAATACTGACAAGGGGCCAGGCTCCTTGTCAGTCCGGCACATCCATAGTTTGGGTATCATCAGCGCTCAAAAAGTCATTAATAAAGCGCTTGTCTTGTAGGTCCAAGGACACATGTAAAAAAGGCCTGGCGTGACAGCTCACACATGTAAACCCAGTCCTAGGGAGCTGAAGATGGCCAGATCCTTGGGATTCACTGGGCAGCCAACATAGTTTACTCTGTGCAGTCCAGGGGACAATAGTGAGTCTAATAACCAAAGGTGACAGCTCCAGAAAAACAATTATCAAAGGTTGTCTCTTACCGTCCTCATGCATGCACGTACAAATGCATAGCTACCTCGCACATATATGTACCCGCCCACACAGGAAGCAACCCAGACACATGGACACACAGACAAGAAAATCTACTTTGCATGAGAGAGAGAAGAGTGAGAGGGGGGAAAAGAGAATAAGTTGAGGGGTAGAGAATCCACAGCTTTCAATACTTCCAAGCTGGAGGGGATTGTGGTGTTTTGGGAAGGAGGAGGCACAGGACACCCTATCCTCTTCATACAGGTCCCAATACCTCTGTGCAACCTTGGAGAGTTGCAGAGGTTTAGCATGCACCTTCTGTAAGAACAAACGTCTGATGGACGAAATGAGCAAACCATAACGGAACCAACATCCTCTTTCCTGTTGGCAAATGTCACAATTTGCCAGAGGGAAGGAACATTCCTGGCAAACCCTCTCCTCCCCACCTCTGTAGACAGTACTTGCCTTCCTTGGAAGCAGCCACTAGATAAGGCAGGTGGTACACACACAGATTGGATTATAGAAATTCCTCAGTCAGGAGCTGAGCCCTGTTTCTCCACAGCTGACAGCAGTTTCAAAATCAGCTGACATTTATTTGGTGATATCCCATGGTTTGGAGGATTTCCCAGCCCTCAGGCCTGGTCCCCAGCTTGAGGATTTATACATGCTGAGCAGAGATGGATGCCTGAGGAGATGATTGAAAAAGAGGAGGGCATGGGAGTCTGCTATGCAAGGGGATATCTGAATCCTTAATCTCTCTCTCTCTCTCTCTCTCTCTCTCTCTGGCAGTCCTCTTTTTCTCTCCCTCTATTCCTCCCTGTCCCTCTCTCCCCTTTTTCTCTCTCCCTCCTCTCAGCTCCATCCATATGTTCCGTCCTCCTCCCTATTTCTCTCCCTCTCCGTCTCTCGTCCTCCCACCCTCCCTCACTTCTCTCTCCCATTACTACCTCTCTTTCTCTTTACTATTCACTGTCCTTCTCACTCTCCAGCTCTCCCTCTCTCCATCCGTATCCTTCCCTCTTTCTCTCTCTCTCTGTCTCTGCTTTCCCCCTCTCTCCCTCCTTACGTCCCTTCTCCCTGATAAGTTTCACTATTACTAATCCCTTGCATTTATGTTCTAGCAATGGCAGCCTAGCATGCCCACTGGGACTGGCAGAGCACCACATTTAGTCTCCTGGCACAATAACACCTCCATAACCATATTAAAAGGCATCCCTTTTCCCTCAGTGACTTCAAACCAAGAAAAAACATATTCCTGGCTACACTTTCGAGAAAAATCTTTCAGGCTCATGTCGACTTTGAGTTCATTAAAAGGAATTTTTGACAGATATCAAGCACAAAGAGGTGCCCAGGGAAC
>JAMJFZ010002253.1:0-63048 GCA_026225945.1 Cricetomys ansorgei
TATTTATTTGGAGAAGGGGCCTTACGCTATAGTTCTGATGAGCTTGGAACTGACCATGTGATTCAGGCTGGTCTAAAATTCTTAATCCTCTCATGCTCACTCAGCAGCACATGTACTAAAATTGGAATGATATAAGGGGAAGGTTAGTGTGACCCCTTCACTAGGATGAGAGCCAATTTATGCAGCAGCCCATAGTTCTTCTTATTGAGACTGGCTACCACTAGAGTCAAAGGTAATAAAGTGGGATCCATATGCTAATTTTGTTGCATTCTGATAGACAAAAGTTCCTCATTGTGTGAGAAAAGAATTAACTGAATGGATTAGAATTATGTTGGTGAAGTTTCTATTTTATTTGCAATTGGTAATCAAGAGTATTGATATTCTTTAGAGAGGCAGGCTTAAATAATGAAGTAACTATTTAAGATTTGAAATTTAACTGTACAAGCACCTCCCCCCCCCCACTTTTTGGTCACATGTTTCATTTGATTACGGCATTATTATTTATTCCTTTTCTTTTCTTCCTTCCCTTTTCCTTCCCCTTCTCCCACCCTCCCCTCCCTCCTTTCCTTCCTTTCTTCCTTCCTTCCTTGTTCCTCCTCCTCCCCTCCCCCCCATCCCCTCCCCCCCCCCCCCGCCCTCTTTTTTTTGAGACAGGGTTTCTCTGTTGTAATTCTGGCTGTCCTGGAACTCGCTCTGTAGACCAGGCTGGCCTTGAGTTCACAGAGATCCACCTGACTCTGCCTAAGATTAAAGGTGTGCACCACCACCCGGCTTTTTATAAATTTTTCTCCCTTCCTTCCTTCCTTCCTTCCTTCCTTCCTTCCTTCCTTCCTTCCTTCCTTCCCTCCCTCTTTCTTTTCTTTTCTTTTTCTTTTCTTTTCTTTTCTTTTCTTTTCTTTTCTTTTCTTTTCTTTTCTTTTTTTTTTCTTTTCTTTCTTTCTTTCAGCATTATTCTTATAGTACCTAAGAGTGAAGATCTTTACAATGATGGTAATGGAGAATTTTGATAAATCCTGAATGTTGACCTATCTTAAATTGGTAAATGTTTTCTAATTTTAGGACACAATGATGAAGTGACTATTGATTGAAAAATTGTTTAAAAATTATTTGTAGATAAACTGACTCATTTTGATTAATGTCAACAATACTAGGTAAAACACATCTATTGGGACAAATGATGATGCTTTGTAAATGTATTATTTCTTCCATAGCAATTTTTGATCAGAGAAAACTTTTTTCTCTTTGAAAAATAACTCAAGTCCATTAGCTCTTTTTTGAATCTCTAGTATAAATTCAAGGATTAGAAAGATAACCCAGTGAGCTTGTTAGGAGTTTGGTAAAATGTTTAAAAAAAACTTTCCTGTATTATTAGGAGGATTGTCAGAAAGGAATGGACTCTAGTAAGTATATAAGGCATAGTTTTGGAATTGCCTTTAGTGTTACGATTTTCACTTACTATATTCCAAATTTTAATCAATAGCTTTGTAGGATAAAACATCAGAATGCATCCTTCTCCTCAGTATGAAAACTACTTTATTTTTGGAGGAAACTATTTTCATTTAATTCTTGATATACTTAAAAGTAACTAGTTTTCACAAAAAGCTGTCATTGCTAAATAATGAAATAGTATTCTCATGGCACTTATTCAAAGTTGTATATTTTTCACTTATTGTGGAAATTGCTTTTTCATTAACAAAATATTTATTGAAGACTCATTCTGTGCCATCTATCACAATATGTCATATATTGAAGTGTTGGATAGATAGTGATGAAATAGACTATGAAACTTGAGTCTAGTGAGCTCAGAAGTTAAAAACTGAAAATAGAATGTATGATCAGATCAAATGCTCTTAACATTGCCAAACTCAACAATGCTGATCTTAATAAAAAAAAAAAAAGTCAGTGGTTTTGTTGAGCCAAGTCTAATTTCTTAAATATATTAAATATATTTAAGTATATTTAAAAATGGCATTTTTAAGGTACTGCTTTATATGGAAGTTAATTCCACACTATAGAAATTCCCATAAAAGGCTTAAAATGCCTTCTTAGGAAAAAGAAATGATAGTTCTGTCCTTCATATATCTAGGAAATCTGGTTATCAATGCTTCCCCACAGACCTGTACATACCATTAACTGGTAACTTGCTGTGTGGAATTGTTCAGAGGCTACATTTGGAAAGATATTAAAATTACTTACTATGTCCCATTTGTAATCTAAGTTTTGCTCTGTGTCAGGCAAGGATTTGTTTATAATAAATGAATGGCAAAAGATGTCAGAGTATCAAAATGTCTTTTTAATGGATTAACTTTTAATGACCACTGTATGTAAATGAAATTAAGCCATTGTAAAATTCTTAATCTTCTTGCCTTCAGCCTACTGAATGTTGAGATTATAGACATGTGTCCCAATTGTGAACTTGAAGAATTTTTGAGAATGTTTCAGACAGGTGTATCTAAAATAAGTAATTTGTAAATATTGTAAGTTCTAGGTGCAAGTGTAAGTTGCAACTAGTGTAAGTGTCTTAATGTAGGTGTCTTAATGATTTTCTGCTATTCATTGCTTTCCTTTTTCACTATGCCTCTACAGGAACACTGCAGATATTTGGAAAGTCATGTGGTTTTTTATATATAACATGAAAATTTATAAGTAAATTTTAAATTAACACATTACATTAATAACACAATCCAGTTATTTACATACCAAATGTTATTTTTTAATTTTACCGACATGGACTGGAATTTTTCTGATTTTTAATTAAGGGTCTAGTTTATTCCTTATCTTTTCCATCTTTTCTCTGTAGTACTTAAGTATTGTGTCAGTGTGCTAGCAATTTGTATTGTTTAAAATTATCTTTTTAAACATTTCTTCTGATGCTTTTGCTTTTTTTGTCTTTATCTTCTTCATTTTTGATATTATCATCAAGTATCCCAAGGTAGTCTTGAACCCAGGGAAAATGACCTCTTATTCCCAATCTTCTACCTCTAGTGTGCTATGATTACAGGCATAGGCTACTTTACTGGGCTTATAAAGTGCTAAAGATTGAACCCAGAGCCTCATGCAAGTACTCAACCAACTGAGGTAGATAGTCCATTTCTTTGTTTGTTTGTTTGTTTTTCTGAGACAGGATCCCATTCTGTATTGCAGGCTGGCCTAAAACTCATTAGGTAGCCCATATGTTGGCCTCAGACTCTAGGCAATCCACTTGACTCAGTCTCTCCTAAGTGCTGGGATTATAGGTGTGAGCTACCATACCTTGCTAAACATTTCTTTGATGTACAGTTCCTGACAATAATGCAAGGTCTAAGATCAGAAAACCTGGCAGCTTTCATGTGCTGCATGGCTGGCTGCTACTAACTGAGAAAACTGTAGAATTGACCCACTTTTCCCTCTATTAATCACCTTTTTTCCGCTTTATTCTTTGTAAGACTAGTTTTAAGAAAGCTTCTAGCCAAAAGTAATATGCTGTGGGTGTTGGTTTTGATATCTCTGTGTTTTAAGAATTGGATTGTCATGTAACTTATTTGTTCATCCTAGAGTGAAATGTTTTCACTGACAGTGAGTGTGGTAGAGTTCCTAAACTGATAACTGGGCATAACCACTGCTTCATTGTTAAAGAACTTTAGGAGATACGATCATTAGTAAGGCTAAAAATCTTTCTCATTAAAAAGTTCTTGTCAACAGTAAAAAGGAATGGGACTGTGAAAAGACTTAAAAAAAAAAAAAGAGTAGAAGAGATCATTAAGTTATAGTCTCAGAAAATATTTGATTTCTCAAACTTACCTGGAGAAAATTTTTTATGAAATTGGCTTTCTCAACAAGGTCCAGGGGCTAGAGAAATAGAAACAAATCTTGGCTGAGTGTTTATCCTATTAACTCACTGAACCTGAGACTTTCCTGTTCAGACCCTAAATATCATAGCCTTAGTCATATCATTTTCATATTAATTTATCCTCTTTGGGGATGTTATTTATTTTATATTATGTTCTAGTATGCTTTAAATATAATTAATATATTAAATATAATTAATCAGACATCCTTTTGGCATAATTTTTTTAGTGAATTTTCTGTATCTGAAAATTTCAGAGTTTACTCCAACTTCTATCATGGTAAAGAGGATTGGGAACAGCAGTGACAGTGTCTGGGTACTCAGAAGAAACCACTGACATCTAACATCCTTTGCTTCAGTCAAGGCCATTCTGACCACATTTCCTCAGATAGTGAAGTCCAGATGTCTCCTTTCTTGTTGTCACTTTTCATATCATTTTAAAAATCAGGTCTCATTTTGTAGCCCAGGCTGGACTCAAACTTGTCATTCAGCTGGGTCTTCAGTCTAATTGTACCTTTGCTTTCTAAGTGTTAGCACTTTCCCTATTTTGATTATTTTTATTAGACTTTTGTATCTTAAGTCCTAGATCCTAGTTCAGGCCACCAACCTCATATATGCTTCTAAAATGCATACTTTTCAAATAAAACAGAAGTGATCAAATTTAAATAACTATTTCATTCCTTCAACCTTCCATATCCATCTGTAGTAATTTTTCTTTGTAGGTTATTTTTCCTTGACCTCATTAAATATATTCTACAGTTCATCAAGGACCTCCCTGTGTATTCTAACTTTTCTGGAACTTTGATTTGTCAGTTTTCTCTAGATATATTTAAATTCCTTTTCTGTTCCTTCTCCTTAACTTAGAAATATAAACCTTAAATGTGTTTGTTTTCTCTTTTTACATTTCTGCACATTTCATATTTCCATACCTTTGTTTTAGTAGACTATCCTCATAATCTCACCTCTTCTGGTTGTCTAGGATGACCATTGATCTTGGTTTAAGATAATCTTAGTTTCTTCCTGACTATGTAGGTTGCCTTTTAATTCAAAACTTTGTAGTTTAAATGGCCAGTTATATTGCCCACAGTTCTGGTGTCATCATCTTTCACAGGGAAACTACTTAGACTCTTAAATACTTGCCGCTCTTCTTCTGAGAGCCCTTTCAGTCTGTTACTTGACTATTGTCTCTCAACATTAACACTGTCCTGACAAGAGAGCCAAGTCCACCAAATGGCTGAATTGGTCTTTACATGAAGTTTAGCCTTCCTGCAGCATTTGGTCTGTGTGCTACTGCTTTCCATCTTCCTTGATTTCTGTAAGCACTGTACTGTGAGTTTTCCTCTCTGGTCTGTGCTGTACGATCTGCACTGTCTTCCTCAGCACTCCTTTCTTGGCACTTTCATTATTATGCCTTCATCTCTTCTCCTAGCCTGTTAGTCTCACTGTTTTCCTAATTTAGGCTCCAATGTCCATTGTTTCAGCTGTATTCTTGAAGTCTTCTGCTCTGCCTCCAACGTTCCCTTTTCTTTTTCTCCCATTTATCTGTCAAAATCCTTTACTTTGTTTCTACCTGATTCAAATTCAAGCATCATAAGCGTTTCTATAGAAAAATCACTGGAGCAGTTTGTCATAGTCTCATAGCCAGTCATAGTCTCATAATTGTCAACTGTAGGCTTACAGTTTGTTCTGAAGTCTTACTGTTCCTAATCACATACTTTCTTCCCCTAACTTTCTTCCCAGCAAGCACTATGCTTCTTTTTACTCTCTTCTCTTTCTAGCCTAATGCAAGAGTTGCTTTTTGTTCTGAACTTGATGCTAGACAGAGGCTGAAAAGCCAGTTCTTGGCTAATTCTTTAAACAGTATTCACTCCACCACTTCCTCAAAGGCTTGTAGTTTCCTCTCCACCTCAAACTGCATCAGAGTGTAAACACATTCACATATTTCCTTTCTTAGTAACAAAATACCCATAACTCTAATTCTCAACTCCTTTCTTTTCTTGACAATTGACTTTATTTTTTTTCCTTCAGTCCTGTGCAGTCTGATTTCTGTTCTCTTTATTCCTTAGAATTTTCCTTTCCTCCCATGGTCACCAACGATGTTTCTAAGCCTACTGAGTGCTTTTTAGTTATTGCCATTGTACTCCTTCCTTAAAATATTTCTCTCTGTCAGTTCTGTGAAACCACTTCTTGATTTTCAATCTGTGTTGGTCTGTTCTGTCATAGTTTTGTAAGTGCAGTCCTGTGTAATTAGTGCTAGCCAGTATTGTCTTAAGGATGGACATCTGCTTTAACTTGATGCATAGGGTTAGACTTGCATGGATTTCCAACAGAGACATTAGTCTTTTAAGTTGTGACACTTAATGTACAAAAAAATAAAGGTCCATAAAACAAATGTAGATTATGTTTTCCAAATATGTGTTGTAAGGTGGAAAATGTACTTTAGCACTTTCTTCACAAGATGTAGTCCCTGCTCTGATCCACTTGGTATGTCCCTTCCTGGTGTATACTTTTGTTTCCTTGCTCCAAAGTTTAGGGCTGTCAGCTTCCTTCCTTTTCCTTTCTTCCTTTTCTCCCTCCCCTTCATGTTTTGAGTACACTGAAAGAGGGTGGCAGGTTGGCAGTGAGTAGAGTACTGCTTGCAGCTTACGTTTGTCTTTCTATAATTTTAAATATTAGGTATGAATTCTTTGACTGAATCTTGCCAGGTTTTAATTTAAATTTAAATGAAAATGCATTTTTTTATATCTATTTTACTCACAGTATGTCTCTGTTTGACCTACAGCAAAACTTTGTATTTCTATACTTCTGTGTTGAAGGAAAAAAAGATGAGTTAGCCTTATGTCATCTCTCCATGAGATCAACATATTTTTATTAGTAATTTGTGCTTGTATATACTTAGTAAGTTAACCCTTTATATAAATTGGCTATATCTTATGTGTTAATAGTAGCCAATTGGATTTTTGTTTGTTTTGGTTTGGTTTGGTTTGGTTTTTCGAGACAGAATTTCTTTGTTGTAACTCTGGATGTCTTGGAACACACGCTATAGACCAGGCTGGCCTTGAACTCACAGATATCTGCCTGCCTCTGCCTCCAGATTAAAGACATGCGCCACCACTGCCCAGCATTTTTTTTTTTTAATTTTGTGTTTTCCTTTTATCTAAAACTCATACCTATTTAAAAGCTTTGAACCAAATAATTTTATATAAATAATTTACATAAGCTTATATAAATTATTTATATAAATAATTTTATATAAAGATCAGATATAAGCTCTTCAGTAATAATACATCTTTTGGGTCTGTCAGATAAGATTTTAGTTATAAGACTATATGTGGAGTATATTTATTAAAGTAACTCAAATGGATCCCTCCCTTTTCTTTTTCCCCAAGTTGGCCCTTGCCAGAGTTTGACCCAAGCCAGATTCGACTGATCGTGTATCAAGACTGTGAAAGACGAGGGAGAAACGTATTATTTGACTCCAGTGCTAAGAGAAAAAATGAGGACACATCAGTATCGGTAAGCACCATTGTTTAGTTGTTTAGAATTTAATCTTGGGTATTTTAATAATTCAAGAAAAGGTATAATTTCAATTGTAATTTGTTAGTATAAAGCATCTTTAGTCTGTTTAAAATTCAGAGTCCTAATTTTGAGATTTTTTTCACTTTTTTTTTCTTCTTATTGAAAATAAACTTTTTTCTTATATAGCCTGGTTACATTTTTCCCTCCCTCTACTTTATCTAGTTCTTCCTCACCTTCTGTCTCATCCATATCTACCCTGTCCCTCATTAGAAAACAAACAAGCTTTTAGGAGATGATATGATAAAACAAAAACTAACACATCAGAATAGAACAAAACAAACAAACAGAAAGAAAAGAGCTTAAGAGAAGGCACATGAAACAGATATAAATGTAGAGACCCACTTGTTCACACACTCGGATATCCCTTAAAAACAAACTGGGAGCCATGTGTATATGCAAAGCGTCTGTAAAGTAAAAAGAGAGAAAGAGAAATATATATGTGTGTGTGTGTGTACGTACGTATATTTGTATATATATGCTTATATATACACCTACATAGATGTATGTATATACATGCATATATATACATACACATGCATATATGTAAAAAATAACAAAATAAATTATAAAGCCCTGATGCAACATTATGAGACAGGAAACCTCCAGTGATGCCATTGAGTTCATCTTTCTGTTGGCCATCTATTTCTGGGCATGCAGCCTATCCTTAAGAGTAGTTTGTTTCTCCAGTGAGACTGCCTTGGAGAAAACTAAATTTTCATTTGTAAGTGGTTATCATTTAGAGCTAGCTTCTGGATAGGGGTGGGGTCTTCTCCTTTCAGTTTTAGGACCGCATCTGATGCAGAGCCATGTAGGCCCTGTACATGCTACCTCAGTCTCTGTGAGTTCATGTGTGTATTGATCCTGTTGATTTAGAGTGCTTTATTTCCTTGGTGTTCTCCATCCCCTCTTACACTCTTTCAGATTCCTCTTCTGCAGGGTTCCCTGAGCCCTGAGCGGAGGGTTTTGGTGGAGACGTCTCATTTGTGGCTGAGTGTTCCAAGGTCTCTCACTCTCTGCACAATCTCTAGCTGTGGGTCTCTGTATTTGTTCCCAACTGCTACAGGAGGAGAGGGTTCTCTGATGATGGCAGAGCAAGGCACCAGTATCTGGCCAAGTGTGGTGGTGCACTCCTTTAATCCCAGCACTTGAGAGGCAGAGGCAGGGGGATCCCTGTGAGTTCGAGGCCAGCCTGGTCTACAGAGTGAGTTCCAGGAGAGCCAGATTTACAACAGAGAAACCCTGTCTCAAAAAACCAAAAAAAATAAAAAATAAAAAAAAAAGAACCTTTATTTGTTCTGTAAACCTTCAACACCATATTTTGAAATTCGTTGTGTCTATTTTAGCAGAAATAAGATGTTTACTTAGTTATCTAAGAGAGCTTAGTGTTAGCTACAGCTGTTACATCTTAAAACATAAAGACCAAGCGCCCTGGACCTAGAATAGGTTTCTTCCTCTCCTTAGGTAGCCACCTTCTACAGACATTCCAGTAATCAACTAAGAACAAAATTCTTTGGGAAAAGCTTTTCTTATCAGTTGAGTATTTTTTAAATTGAGAAATGCCTTTAAATTTTTTTAAAAATTATTTTATGTGCATTGGTGTAAGGGCATCAGATCCCCTGGAACTGGAGTTACTGACAGTTGTAAGCTGCCATGTGGGTGCTGGGAATCTAACCTAGGTCCTCTGGAAGAACAGTCAGTGCTCTTTACTGCTGAGCTAACTCTCCAGCTCCTTTAAAAATATTTTTATTTTTATTTTTTAGAATTGGGTTTCATTTGAGATTTTTGTCTTCTGAAAAAATTTGAATATGTCTGTTCTGGTCTGTTGTCCCTCTAACAAGTGTGTCTTTAGCATATACTATAATAGCGTATGATAGATATTTATCTGGTTTTTGATTGCTAGGTTTTATAGTATTCCACTTAATGATTAAGACTTCTCAAACCTTCTGGAGATTGTGCTTTGTTTAGATTGTTTATTTCTCTTCACGTTTTATAATCTGATGAAAAAGAGCATTTGTACAAGTTGGCCATATTTTATAAAATACTAAGCGCTTTGAGATTTAGCAGTCTGTGCCTTTTTGTTTCCCACAATTAGACATTCTATTAGTTCAGGTATATACTGAATAAATAAATACACAGTCTAAATTGTGAAAGTATTGTGAAGAAAGCTTAATAATAACGAAGACTACTTAATACAATGCCAACGGTAAGGAGCCAAATTTCCATCAATTTGAGTGACAGTCATTTAAGGAGGACCTTCCTGAAAAAGTAAAATACAAGCCTAAATGTGAAGAAATAGCAGTCAGTACCAGTCGATGAAAAGTCTGCAGGATGATTTGAGAGCTTGGTAAATTAAGGAATTAAATGAACCCCACCTTGGCTAGAGTAATAGCAAATAATATACAAAGTAGCTGAAGGTGGAGGTGAGCAGAGATGAGTCTGGGGCCATAGTATTCAGGGCCTTATGGGTTTCTGGGTTAGATATTTATATCCTAAGTGCAGAGGGAAATCACTGAAGATAATCAAAATTGAATTTTAAAAAGTCACTTTATTTGCTCTACAGGTGGGATTGTCTGCCCAACTTCCCTCTCCATTCTGGGATTTGTTCTGGCTTGGGCAAGCACAGGTTTTGTACATGCTGTTATGACCACTTGTGAATTCATATGTGCAGCTGTCCTGCTGTGTCCCAAAGATAATGTTTCCTTGTAGTTATCTAACACCTGTGGCTCTTACTCTTTTCTACCCTCTTCTGCAATGATCTCTGAACCTTAGCAAGTGCAGTATATATGTTCCCTTTGGAGCTCACTTTGGTCAATTGTGGATCACTCTGTGTTAATCATCATCTATTGTAAGTAGACATTTCTTAGGTAAGGGTTGAGAGATACATTGATTTATTGGTATAATAAGAAATCATTAGGAGTCAGTTTAATAATATGTCCATATAGCAGCATAATTGTAGTTGGTTTTTCACCTGGAATCTATGACCTGTTGAGCCATAGGTTTTTGCTTGGTGATGATGCCAAGTATAGGTTTTATCTTGTGGAGTGAAACTTAAATCTAACCAGAAAGTGGTTGGTTAACCCAATGATGTTCATGCCACTATTGTACCAGTGGGCATGTCTTTCTAGACCAGTCATTCTTGTTGCTTGCATGGTTCATAACTAGGGATGATTGATGGTTACTTTTCTCCTCTAGTAGCTTGCATAGCACTTTCCTGTACTATGAAAGCTAGCAGTAGGATTGAAGCTTCCAAGTCTGTGGCAGCTTGATGTCACTATTTTCTGAGACCTTGGATGTGGTGTTTTTAGCAATAGGATCTTACTGTGAAGTTCTAGAAAGTAATCAAGACGAGTGGCAATAACCTATAATGTTTGGAGAATCTATGGGACCACATTGAAAACAACCCCCAAAAGGGAAACCCATTTTGGCAATGGGCTTTTTATTTAAGTCTCTGGTGTCTTAAAGTAGGGACATTGTTGCCTTGTTGCAGTGTAACTCTATTTTAACTCTGTGTGTGTGTGTGTGTGTGTGTGTGTGTGTGTGTGTGTGTGTTTCTGTGTGTATTTTAGGAAGCTTCAACAATAGTAGGTTTTCACATGGTTTTTTTTGGAAAGGTCTTTAGCATTAATTAACTCTCCCATACTCCCTCCTCTATCTTATTCTCCACTTCCAGACCCCAGTTTAACACTTTCTGTTCCATCATCCCTTTGAACTCTTTATACCAGTGTGTTCTATCTCCCCCTCCTTGATAACTCTTCCCACCATTTCTTACCAGTTTTCTTAGCAACATCCCTTAGCAATTTCTAGCAGTTTTCTGTCTTTCTGGGTTTGGGTTGCCTCACTCAGAATTTGTTTCCAGTTCCATCCATTTTTCTGGTATATATATTTTAAAAAATAATACATAAATAAACCCAGCAAATGAGTATATAACTGTGCTTGTTTATCTACATGCATATTCTCTTTCTCTCTTTCTCTCTCTTTCTCTCTCTCACTCTCTTCATTTAGAGGTTGTAAGGGCAATCATCTAAATTATTTTTTTTCTAAGTTCTTTTATTCAATAAAATGAGCCAGATCTTAGAGAAATCACTTGCCTGTTGACAGAGACAAGAAGGGGAAGAAATGAATGTGGGACTTCTCTTTTGGTGAGGGTAGTTTGAGATGGTTGAGATATAGTATAGCACGTAAGCACTATGATGAAAGGGTGCGTTGTAGTATGAGGTAAGTAAAGCCAATTGAGTTTTGATGTAATTACTTACAGACTTAGGAGCTGTTATAACTCAAAGAAGTTATTTAATGTCTCTTTGCTTCAGGTTTCTTGTATGAAAAATGGAGTATTTTGAGATTATTTTTCATACTGAATATTAAAGAAAATGTACACGTACACGAGGACTAGTATATTGTTGACAACATTTTGTTAGTAATAAGATTATTAAGATATGGTCAAGGATACCAATTCTAAGTGGTATTAACATGTATTTATAGGAAATAATATAAATAAAATATCTAGAGAGAGCCTTGACTTCAAATATGTTAGTTTCCTACTTAAATTATAAGTATACATCAGTAAGTTAAGTTAGTTCTCTAGACTATTATAATTAGAAATTCTGTAATTATCATTATTTTTTCTCTTCCTATTCCACAGATAGAAAACTAAGATTTAAAGAGCTTAAATAACTCATTCATAAATTTGAACTCATCATATCTATCTCAAAAGCTCTAAAGTCCTTTTTCCTTTTACTTGAACCATTTGATTGCAGATGATGTGGAAGTACCTTTGGTGATTATATAACTATAAAATAGTTACTCTTCAGAAAATTGCAGTTTCACTCTGAGTCTTCTAAAACTTTGAGGTCTTGTATGTAGCCATTGATTCAGAGCAGAAGGCAGTTTATTCTTTGACTAATTCATTCCCTGGTCCTGGAGGGTTTCAGGCTCTGTAAAATCTAATCTTAGGCCTAGAACTGGAAGGCTTCACCTTCCTTACAATCTAATCTTCAAACCTAGAATATTTCTGCTTCCAAGACTTACTGCTGACTATCTCACTCTGACTAGCTCCTGAATTCAGAGCTGTCCTGAACTCAACTGACTTTTCTGGTTGACTGATTCAACTCACTCGCTGTTCTGGCTCAAATTCTTCTCCAAGCTACTGGTTCAAACTGACCTTCTGAGCTGGCTGACTGTTTCTGACTGAACTCTTCTGGCTCTCTCTGACTCTGGCTGACTCCCACAACTTCTCTGACTGAACTGTTCTGCTTGGCTTCAAACTTCCTGTCACTGTTAGCTGACTCTTTCTCCCAAACTCACTTTCTTTCTGCTGAACTACCTGTGTTTGCCTCAGACTGCCTCTGACTGCCTCTCTGAGCTGAGAGCCTGCTTTTATATTATGAGAGTTGCGTGTGTCCTCACTCTGACTCAGTCTGCTAACTCTTCTTCTGATTCTTCACTTTTTCCGCTCTTTACTCTGATTCTTCTCAGATGTCACTTTCTGTCTGGCACTGACTCCTTCTGACCTTTGCTTTCTGTCTCTGCTTCCTCCTCTGCTTCTACTTGCTTCTGTTTTGGGGATTAAAGGCATGTGCTACCACTGCCTTCTGAATACTGGGATTAAAGGTGTGGACTAACATTTTTTTCTACCCTCCAGTAACCATGTTGATGGATTAAAAGATTAAATATTCTTCTACACTTGTACATGGAAGAATGAACATACTTGAAATTGATAAAGCATTGAAATACTTTTGTAGTGATGTCACATACTTAAGTGGATTTGAACTTTGATAATTGTGAGCAATGAGCACTCCAGGGCCCATTGGGGATGGAGAAGGGAAGAAAAGGAATAAAGTGAATGAAATGAATCCTGAGGCAGGAGAGATGACTCCACAGTTGAAAACACTTTCTGCTTTTGCAGAGGACCAGGATTTTGTTCCCAACACCAGAAGGCAGCTCACAACTTTCTTTAATTCCAGTTTCAGGGAACCAGTACCACCTTCTGATTCTGTGGACATCAGGCACAGGTGTATGAACATACATGCAGGCAAAACTCACACACAAATACACACACAACACACACTTTTTTTTTTTTTTAAAGAAAAATGTGAGTCTTTCAGCCAGTCCTACTTGATAGCACAATCATGTAATTTAAAGTGTATTCTTTATCTATTCTTTACATATGGGACTGGCCTTGTAGACCAGTGGTAGAATACATGCCTACCATGCATATGGCCCTGAGCTGAGGCCCAGAACTGCCCTCTCCACATACAAAAGGTTAAACAGATAATATGCACCTATAATAAAAATAAGTCTGCTTTATATTTCTCCTTCAAAGACTGCATATGGTTAATTTTTCATAACAGTGCTGTTGACTAACTTGTAACATGTTATTGTTATATTTAATTGAATTAGACTTCTACAACTTTCTCAGCTTTAATTTCTAATTTAAGAACATGAATAATTATAACTCTTAAACAAAAACCCTTTGAGATACTCAATAATTTATAAGATATAAAGAAGTTTTGAAAGTAAATAATTTGAAAATTACCATTGTAGATACTAAGTCACAATTAATGAATATGTTTGAGCCATGTAATAAAGAAAATCCCTGTGGTTTGGTAATGTTGGTGAGGAAAAATACACTCCAAATAGTACTGGATGAAATAGAGAAATATAGGATTATTATATTAAAGTTACATTATTTTCAATTATCTTATCCTTGTTTTTTCCAAGTTTTTTTAAAAAATACTGCTTTTAAGTTTGTGTATGGTAAAATGTATTGTATTATAAATGGGAATATCCTTTGTGTTACAGAAGCTCTGTAGTGATGCGCAAGTCAAGGTTTTCGGGAAGTGTTGCCAGCTGAAGCCAGGAGGAGATAGTTCTTCTTCTTTGGATAGCACTATCACTTTATCTTCTGATGTAAAAGACCAGTGTCCCAAGTACCAGGTAAGATCACTCATTTATTCTTTTACAAATAATTTTAATCACCTTCCTAGGAGCCAGTTATAATAGAAACTAGACTATATCTTCATGGAGCCTACATTGTAGCTGTAGAGATGGGTAAATTCATTAAATAAGTTTTAAGAATTTTGAAAACCTGAGGTGGGAAAATATAGAGGTCTATGGTATTGGTAGCAAGTATTTTCTCCATCTTTATCTCAGTTCATATGATTGAATCCCAGAATAATTTACTTTTGTACTTTTTATTATTTTTAAATAATAAAGTTAAAATACCAAATCAAATTGGCCATAGTAGGAAATTAAAGTATAATTTCAAGGATTAAATAAACATCTTTGTTTTCAGAAGTAACTGGAGTTTTTTTTGACAGAAGATTAAATAAATAAGTAACTACATAGGAACTTGTATATAAGCTTACTGCATGAAATAAGATCAACTTAGTTTCAGCCCCAGAACCCACATAGTTAAAGGAGGGAATTGACTCTCAAACATTGTCCTATGACCTCTGCTTTTGTGCTACGGCATGATGTGTACACACACACACACACCCCCACACACACAAACACACAAATAATAAAAATAATATTTTTTAAGACAGGGTTTCACTATATAGCCCTGGCTAGCCTGGAACTTAGTATATAGACTATAAAACCCTTGAACTCTAGGGATGGACTGCTTCCGCCTCCTGAGTGCTGCTATTAAAGGTGTGTACCACCAGATAAATTTTTAAAAACTTAAGTAGAGAGTAATTGGTAATTGCAATTAGTGATGTTTACCATGATATATAAATGTAACTAAATGGATTATTTAAAATGACTTTATAATTCTGGTAATGATGATTAAGTTTCAATGTCAATTAAGAATTGTTTGAGAAAAAAAGACATTCTAATATTTGATGTCTTTTACTTCTCTCT
Organism: Cricetomys ansorgei; assembly: GCA_026225945.1. Classification (NCBI taxonomy): domain Eukaryota; kingdom Metazoa; phylum Chordata; class Mammalia; order Rodentia; family Nesomyidae; genus Cricetomys; species Cricetomys ansorgei. The sequence goes on from JAMJFZ010002253.1 coordinate 15,266, forward strand.
CTCTCCCTCTGTCCCTCCCTCCCTCCTTCTCCTCCTCAACCCCCCTTCCTCCCTCCCTCCTTTCCTTCCCTTCCCTTCCCTTCCCTTCCCTTCCCTTCCCTTCCCTTCCCTTCCCTTCCCTTCCTTCCCTTCCCTTCCCCTTCCCTTCCCTTCCCTTCCCTTCCCTTCCCTTCCCTTCCCTTCCCTTCCCTTCCCTTCCCTTCCCTTCCCTTCCCTTCCCTTCCCTTCCCTTCCCTTCCCTTCCCTTCCCTTCCCCTTCCCTTCCCTTCCCTTCCCTTCCCTTCCCTTCCCTTCCCTTCCCTTCCCTTCCCTTCCCTTCCCTTCCCTTCCCTTCCCTTCCCTTCCCTTCCCTTCCCTTCCCTTCCCTTCCCTTCCCTTCCCTTCCCTTCCCTTCCCTTCCCTTCCCTTCCCTTCCCTTCCCTTCCCTTCCCTTCCCTTCCCTTCCCTTCCCTTCCCTTCCCTTCCCTTCCCTTCCCTTCCCTTCCCTTCCCTTCCCTTCCCTTCCCTTCCCTTCCCTTCCCTTCCCTTCCCTTCCCTTCCCTTCCCTTCCCTTCCCTTCCCTTCCCTTCCCTTCCCTTCCCTTCCCTTCCCTTCCCTTCCCTTCCCTTCCCTTCCCTTCCCTTCCCTTCCCTTCCCTTCCCTTCCCTTCCCTTCCCTTCCCTTCCCTTCCCTTCCCTTCCCTTCCCTTCCCTTCCCTTCCCTTCCCTTCCCTTCCCTTCCCTTCCCTTCCCTTCCCTTCCCTTCCCTTCCCTTCCTTCCCTTCCCTTCCCTTCCCTTCCCTTCCCTTCCCTTCCCTTCCCTTCCCTTCCCTTCCCTTCCCTTCCCTTCCCTTCCCTTCCCTTCCCTTCCCTTCCCTTCCCTTCCCTTCCCTTCCCTTCCCTTCCCTTCCCTTCCCTTCCCTTCCCTTCCCTTCCCTTCCCTTCCCTTCCCTTCCCTTCCCTTCCCTTCCCTTCCCTTCCCTTCCCTTCCCTTCCCTTCCCTTCCCTTCCCTTCCCTTCCCTTCCCTTCCCTTCCCTTCCCTTCCCTTCCCTTCCCTTCCCTTCCCTTCCCTTCCCTTCCCTTCCCTTCCCTTCCCTTCCCTTCCCTTCCCTTCCCTTCCCTTCCCTTCCCTTCCCTTCCCTTCCCTTCCCTTCCCTTCCCTTCCCTTCCCTTCCCTTCCCTTCCCTTCCCCTTCCCTTCCCTTCCCTTCCCTTCCCTTCCCTTCCCTTCCCTTCCCTTCCCTTCCCTTCCCTTCCCTTCCCTTCCCTTCCCTTCCCTTCCTTCCCTTCCCTTCCCTTCCCTTCCCTTCCCTTCCCTTCCCTTCCCTTCCCTTCCCTTCCCTTCCCTTCCCTTCCCTTCCCTTCCCTTCCCTTCCCTTCCCTTCCCTTCCCTTCCCTTCCCTTCCCTTCCCTTCCCTTCCCTTCCCTTCCCTTCCCTTCCCTTCCCTTCCCTTCCCTTCCCTTCCCTTCCCTTCCCTTCCCTTCCCTTCCCTTCCCTTCCCTTCCCTTCCCTTCCCTTCCCTTCCCTTCCCTTCCCCTTCCCTTCCCTTCCCTTCCCTTCCCTTCCCTTCCCTTCCCTTCCCTTCCCTTCCCTTCCCTTCCCTTCCCTTCCCTTCCCTTCCCTTCCCTTCCCTTCCCTTCCCTTCCCTTCCCTTCCCTTCCCTTCCCTTCCCTTCCCTTCCCTTCCCTTCCCTTCCCTTCCCTTCCCTTCCCTTCCCTTCCCTTCCCTTCCCTTCCCTTCCCTTCCCTTCCCTTCCCTTCCCTTCCCTTCCCTTCCCTTCCCTTCCCTTCCCTTCCCTTCCCTTCCCTTCCCTTCCCTTCCCTTCCCTTCCCTTCCCTTCCCTTCCCTTCCCTTCCCTTCCCTTCCCTTCCCTTCCCTTCCCTTCCCTTCCCTTCCCTTCCCTTCCCTTCCCTTCCCTTCCCTTCCCTTCCCTTCCCTTCCCTTCCCTTCCCTTCCCTTCCCTTCCCTTCCCTTCCCTTCCCTTCCCTTCCCTTCCCTTCCCTTCCCTTCCCTTCCCTTCCCTTCCCTTCCCTTCCCTTCCCTTCCCTTCCCTTCCCTTCCCTTCCCTTCCCTTCCCTTCCCTTCCCTTCCCTTCCCTTCCCTTCCCTTCCCTTCCCTTCCCTTCCCTTCCCTTCCCTTCCCTTCCCTTCCCTTCCCTTCCCTTCCCTTCCCTTCCCTTCCCTTCCCTTCCCTTCCCTTCCCTTCCCTTCCCTTCCCTTCCCTTCCCTTCCCTTCCCTTCCCTTCCCTTCCCTTCCCTTCCCTTCCCTTCCCTTCCCTTCCCTTCCCTTCCCTTCCCTTCCCTTCCCTTCCCTTCCCTTCCCTTCCCTTCCCTTCCCTTCCCTTCCCTTCCCTTCCCTTCCCTTCCCTTCCCTTCCCTTCCCTTCCCTTCCCTTCCCTTCCCTTCCCTTCCCTTCCCTTCCCTTCCCTTCCCTTCCCTTCCCTTCCCTTCCCTTCCCTTCCCTTCCCTTCCCTTCCCTTCCCTTCCCTTCCCTTCCCTTCCCTTCCCTTCCCTTCCCTTCCCTTCCCTTCCCTTCCCTTCCCTTCCCTTCCCTTCCCTTCCCTTCCCTTCCCTTCCCTTCCCTTCCCTTCCCTTCCCTTCCCTTCCCTTCCCTTCCCTTCCCTTCCCTTCCCTTCCCTTCCCTTCCCTTCCCTTCCCTTCCCTTCCCTTCCCTTCCCTTCCCTTCCCTTCCCTTCCCTTCCCTTCCCTTCCCTTCCCTTCCCTTCCCTTCCCTTCCCTTCCCTTCCCTTCCCTTCCCTTCCCTTCCCTTCCCTTCCCTTCCCTTCCCTTCCCTTCCCTTCCCTTCCCTTCCCTTCCCTTCCCTTCCCTTCCCTTCCCTTCCCTTCCCTTCCCTTCCCTTCCCTTCCCTTCCCTTCCCTTCCCTTCCCTTCCCTTCCCTTCCCTTCCCTTCCCTTCCCTTCCCTTCCCTTCCCTTCCCTTCCCTTCCCTTCCCTTCCCTTCCCTTCCCTTCCCTTCCCTTCCCTTCCCTTCCCTTCCCTTCCCTTCCCTTCCCTTCCCTTCCCTTCCCTTCCCTTCCCTTCCCTTCCCTTCCCTTCCCTTCCCTTCCCTTCCCTTCCCTTCCCTTCCCTTCCCTTCCCTTCCCTTCCCTTCCCTTCCCTTCCCTTCCCTTCCCTTCCCTTCCCTTCCCTTCCCTTCCCTTCCCTTCCCTTCCCTTCCCTTCCCTTCCCTTCCCTTCCCTTCCCTTCCCTTCCCTTCCCTTCCCTTCCCTCCCTTCCCTTCCCTTCCCCTTCCCTTCCCTTCCCCCTTCCCTTCCCTTCCCTTCCCTTCCCTTCCCTTCCCTTCCCTTCCCTTCCCTTCCCTTCCCTTCCCTTCCCTTCCCTTCCCTTCCCTTCCCTTCCCTTCCCTTCCCCCCTTCCCTTCCCTTCCCTTCCCTTCCCTTCCCTTCCCTTCCCTTCCCTTCCCTTCCCTTCCCTTCCCTTCCCTTCCCTTCCCTTCCCTTCCCTTCCCTTCCCTTCCCTTCCCTTCCCTTCCCTTCCCTTCCCTTCCCTTCCCTTCCCTTCCCTTCCCTTCCCTTCCCTTCCCTTCCCTTCCCTTCCCTTCCCTTCCCTTCCCTTCCCTTCCTTCCCTTCCCCTTCCCTTCCCTTCCTTCTTCCCTTCCCTTCCCTTCCCTTCCCTTCCCTTCCCTTCCCTTCCCTTCCCTTCCCTTCCCTTCCCTTCCCTTCCCTTCCCTTCCCTTCCCTTCCCTTCCCTTCCCTTCCCTTCCCTTCCCTTCCCTTCCCTTCCCTTCCCTTCCCTTCCCTTCCCTTCCCTTCCCTTCCCTTCCCCTTCCCTTCCCTTCCCTTCCCTTCCCTTCCCTTCCCTTCCCCTTCCCTTCCCTTCCCTTCCCTTCCCTTCCCTTCCCTTCCCTTCCTTCCCTTCTTCCCTTCCCTTCCCTTCCCTTCCCTTCCCTTCCCTTCCCTTCCCTTCCCTTCCCTTCCCTTCCCTTCCCTTCCCTTCCCTTCCCTTCCCTTCCCTTCCCTTCCCTTCCCTTCCCCTTTTTCTTTCTGTCTTTCTCTTTCCCTTTCCCTTTCTCTTTCCCGTTCTTCCTTTCATTTTCCTTTCTTTTCTTCCTTTCTCTTCCTTTCTTCCTTCTTCCCTCCCACCTCCCTCCTTCTTTCCTTCTTTCCTTTCTTTTTTCTTCTTCCTTCCTTCCTTTTTTTCTTTTTCCCTTCCTTTCTTTTTTCTTTCTTTTATCACTTACTGGCCTAGAACTCACAGATACCCGTCTCCTAAAGCCCACCATACCTTACTTAAATGTTTTTAACTAAACTTTTAGTGTACAATATTTTGTTCATTCTTGGCTATAGATGTGATATTGTACAGCAGATCTCAAAAGTTTATTCCAATTTCTCCACTGAAGCTTAATGTCCATTGATTAGAAACTTTTCATTTCCCCTTTGTCCAGAGCCTGCTAACTACCAATTTTGCTCTTTGATTCCATGAATTTGACTTTCTTAGATACCTTATATAAGTGAAAGTGTATGCAGTGGTTATCTTATTTTATTTAACTTGCTGCTCTTAAGATTCTTCTATGCAGACCTTGAGAGATGACTCAATGTTAAGAATACTGTCTGCTCTTCCAGAGGACCTGCATTCAATTCCTAGCACTAACATGTTGGTTTACAATCATCTATAACTTCAATTCCGGGGATCTGGTGGTTCTTCTGGTCTCCATGGGCACCAGGCATTCATGTGGTGTACAGATGTACATGCAGGAAAAACACACTTAAATAATAATTTTAAAATTTGTTTAAAGATTTATCTATGTTAGTGTATACTCCAAAATGTGTCTCTTCGACTAAAACATATTCCACTGTATACCCCTTTTTTTTTTGTCCATTCTTTTCCTATTTAAGTCTTTAATCCAACTTGAGTTGATTTTTATATATGCTGTAAGAGTCTGGTTTTATTATGTTGTATACCAATATTCAGCCTTCCCAGCAGCATTTATTGAAGAGACTTTTCTTTCCCTACTTGAATGCTTAGTACCCATGTTGAAGATTAGTTGACTCTGTTGGTGTAGATTTATTTATGGGTCTCTGATCCTGTTCCATTGGTCTGTTTGCCTTTCTATTGGTACCCTACTGTTTTGATTACTATAGATTTGTAATATATTTTGAAATCTGGATTGTGATAATTTCAGTTTTATTGTTTCTTTTTCAAGGTAATTTGACTATTTGTGATCTTTTATTCCATATTATATCATAATAGTTTTCTGTGTCTATAAACAAATGTCATTAAGTCTATAGATTGCAAGTACATCTTTATTACTCATTTATAGTCATAAATTGATCCATTTGTGGATGCTTCTTTGCCATATGGAAGTAGTAAAAAATACTCTGTTTTACCCTTTATCTACTGGGGAAATGTTGTGTGTGTGTATATATGTATATATGTGTGTGTGTGTGTGTGTGTGTGTGTGTGTATATATATATATATAAAGACATGGTTCAAATATTGATTTTACAGTCCAAATTCAATCCCTGGGATGAGAGGACCAATTCCTGCAAGTTGTCCTCTGACCTCTATTCACATGCAGTGTGCACACCCACTCACATATACTCAAATAAAATACATGACTTACTTTTTAAAAGTTTATTTGAGCATTATTTTTAATAGAAAAATCCTTGAAGTGACCTAAATACTCTTCAGTAACTGTTCTAGTCTGATGAAGTATGATATCTTTTTAAAGATTTATTTATTTTTGTTTTATGCGTATGAGTGTTTTGCCAACATTTCTGTATGTGCACTATACCCATGCCTAGTAGGGACACATGAAGATGGATTTGCGTTTCCTGAAACTGAAGTTAGAGGTGGTTGTGAGTTTCCATGTGGAAACCAAACTCAGGTCCTCTGCAAGAACATCAAGTGGTCTTAACTGCTAAGTTATCTCTCCAGCCCTGAAGTATGGCATTTTTATATTCTATTTTTATAAATTTTATATTTTTTTATATTATTTTTATAAATTTTATAATTAGATAGTAATCTAATACTGTGCCACTCCTACCTTCCTCCCTCCCTTACTCCATCCCTTCCTTCCTTCTTCCCATTCTACCTCTATCTCTTCTTCAATGAGTCAGAGTCTCCCCATGTACCCAGCTTGGATCCAGACTTGAGATATTCCTTCCTTAGCCTTCCACTGTAAGGATATGGGTATTATTATACCTATCAATATCTGTGCAGCTTTAAAAATGAGTGGAATTTCTGTTTAATGATATAATTGGGTTTATTATAAGAAACCATATGATGAAGAACAAATTGCAGAACTGATATATAATGCAGAATTAAAATTATTAGAAAAGCTATAACATAGGTTTGTATTTTTAAAATAAAAATCAATGTTTTTAATTATTATAAGGCTTTTAATTCTTTGATTTCATTTATGTTTGTAATTTTAATTCAGGGTTCTCGGTGCTCTTCTGATGCCAATATGCTTGGAGAGATGATGTTTGGCTCAGTAGCAATGAGCTACAAAGGATCCACCTTAAAAATACATCAGATCCGGTAAGGGAGTTCAGTTCTTCTTATGTTATATTCATCTTAGATATCCAAGTTTTTTGAAGATGAGAGAATCTGTTAGATCTTTACTAAGATTAAGCATTTCAGATACCCAGCTTATGATGTTCATGGTTTAGTGCCTCTTTCTCAGCCCTTGTGATGATGTCATAAAATCTCTTTCATTTACAAATTTTTATTTATAATGAATCAAAATCATTATTTTTTAGTTTTAATCTTCTAACATTCTGTTTTCTTTCATAGCTCTCCTCCACAGCTCATGCTTAGCAAAGTTTTTACTGCACGGACTGGCAGCAGTATCTGTGGAAGTCTCAATACGTAAGTGCTTATGGGCATGGGTGAGATTAATATTTAAGGTATATAAGTATAAACATTAAAAATGTTTTTTTTTAAATTATAGCACAAATTCAGGTCTATATCTTACCTCTTTGAAAGTTTAAACATATAGATGTCATTTCTTTTTCTAGAACGTGTGTCTGGAAGCAAAATGTTGAATGCATTTGTATCATAGGCTAGTGTGCTCCTTTTCAGTCTTCTTCTGTGTTGAGTTATCATCATTCATTCCTTTACATTCTTCAGTTTGCAGAGTCCTGCAGACTGGGGTGTCCTGAGGTCAGCTATATCACTATTAAATCAGAGTCATTCCCCAACCCCACACATATATAATAGCTACAGGGATATCATAAGCTCTTCATGCCTAGACTAGAATCATGAAGCTGAAACAAGGGTGGGCCTCCTGCAGGGATAACGAAGTATGTGCCAGAACCGTAGTAAACAAAGTACTAAGTTAGAGTTTATGGTTAGGTTAATGAGATTTTGTATTTGCCAAATCAGAACATTTACTAGCTTGAATCCTGGGGTAATCCAAAGTCTAAAAAGTGGGAAGCAGCAGGGAACCCACTCTAGAGAAATTCTTTTGAGCCTTAAAAGACTTCTGTTTTGAGGAGTTTTATTATAGTGGTTTCTATTATTAGCTCCTTTTTACCTTTCTCTTAGGAAGAAGGGAAAAGGTTGATGTTTTTCAAAATATTTTGAATAATTTAAAAAATGATGTTGCTAAAATGCCAACTTTTAAAATTTAATACTGAAGTAGAAATGAAAAATCACTGACTTTGTATCACTCCAGTCTTCATTTTTTTCCTAAAGTTTAACTCATAAATCTTACAATTTATGGAAAAGGTATTTCATACTGAAATATGAAATAGCACTATTATTTTACTTTTGTTATTCTCAAAGAGAATAAAAGAATATACACCATTTTAAATATGTGATTATTTGATTGTTGTTTCTGCTGCTCTCCACCTCTTCCTCTGTTCCTCTCCTCATCTGAAATTCCTCCTTTGACTATCTCCAACCCCAGATGTTTAGAAAGTATTTTTAGTCCAAAATATGAGGGAAACCTTGTTTGTAATGTATATCAGCGTCAACAATTTCTGAAAAAAAACAGATATTTTCTATTTTTGTGAGCCATATAGTATGTTGCAATTTCTCACTGCTGTCATTACAGCATTAGAGCAGCCTTAAGCAAAACATAAATGAATAAATATGAACTGTCCTCCTGTAAAATTTTATTTATAAAAGCTACAACAGCTGGATGTGACCTTCAGGTATAGTTTACTAACTAGTGGCTTAAGTGATTACATAGTTATCATCATAGTTGATATTTATAGTACTAACAGTAATAATTTTAACTCTTTAAAAGAGTTTTTTTTAGGTAATATATAAAATAATAGGTTTTGTGATGATATTTTCATTCCATTATACTTTTTTCATAGTCAGACTCCTATTTTTCTTCCTATTCCCAGTAGTCTCCTTTACAGCAAATATTTCAAAAAGTTTCACACTTAAAATTTCATTGGAATGTTTGAAAAATTACCATTAAAAACATAAAATGGATTTGGAATTTGTTTTTTCTTTTCTCTGTAGACTGCAAGACAGTCTTGAATTCATTAATCAGGACAGCAATACATTAAAGGCTGATAGCAGCACAGTTATAAATGGACTGCTTGGAAATATAGGTAGGTGGTTCATTTTGTTTATAGAGTTAAAAAATGTTAACAGTATAATAGGGTTTGAAGTCACTTAATTATATAAATTTCTTGTATAATCAGAGAGCTTCTAATGGAAAGGTTGTTTAAATTTCACATGTGTAACCTTTATGTTATTTGGAAAACATTTTTTAAATATTTTAATATTCGTTTTTATCTGAGAAAAGAACTCTGTATGTTTAATTTCTCTCATTGGTTTTTGTTTATAAATTTGATGTTTCTTTGAAAGGCTGTGTCATTGATATTGAAAGCCATTACCAGCTCTCTGAAATATTTTAGCTGAGGAAGACTGTCCCTACTCTTTTCTCTAACCTAAAAGTCATTTTAAAATGGTGCTCATTTTTGTGAACTGTGATTCATATGAGCAGATACTCAAACGTTGATTAAGAAGCTTGCTAGTGTAATAGCTTAATTTAGTTAAATATGGCTCACAATGCGTAATTCATTTTAAAATGACATAGTATTTCTGCAATTTCTTGTCTAGAAAGTACAAATAAATTGCTGCTTGATCGTATTCTTGATGCATAATATCAGGGAGTGGACAGCAAACCTTATTTCATGAAAGCTTTTATTTAGGTGATTTTTCTTTTCTTTTTTGAGACATGATTTCATTGTGTAGTTCAAGTTGCCCTGGCATTTACTATGTACCCTATAGTAAATTTTATGTTTTAAATTTATGATTATTTAAATGAGGTGCTAAGTATCTGCTGTGTTAGGTCTGTTGTATAGCCCATGCTGATTGCCAATCCTGCTTCAGCCTCCCATATGCTGGGGTTACAAGTATGTGACACCATGTTTGACTGTGGTTAATTTTTATAAACATTAGATATTTGTATTAGTGGAAATTATAAGTTTTTTTTTCTCCGTACTTGAATGGTATAGCACTGTGCTCAATAAATATTGTTCTAAATTTATGTTTATTCAAATGAGATGCTATCAAATGTCTTCTGTGGATTGGTCATAGTGTTAGGCCTATTTTATAGTGTAAGTCACTTTATAGAAAAAGTTCTGCTGGTGTTTCATACCTTTAATCCCAGCACTTGGGAGGCAGAGGCAGGTGGATCTCTGTGAGTTGGAGGCCAGCCTGGTCTACAGAGTGAGTTCCAGGACAGCCAGAGTTATAACAGAGAAACCCTGTCTTGAAAAAAAAAAAACAGAAGAAAAAAGAAAAAGAATAATTTCTTTCAAACTCACATGATTTTAATGAAGTAAAACTACAACAAAGAAATATCCTTTTAAAATCGTTTATTTTAAAACTTGATGATCTTATTAAAATAATTCATTTTAATAGTATAAATGAATTGCTATTTATAAAAGGAAATTATATTTTGGAGGCTAGATATATTTGTCCTTTCTTTCAAATATAGAGGAGAATTTTAATCCATTTAATAAAGCTACAGGCTTTAAATTAATGTACTGCTTGTATTTCCACTCTCTTAACTGCGAAATAAAGATGTTGAGTCCCATTTCTGACTTTGTTTGTGTTTCTAGTTTACTAATTAAGTAATTTTTTAAGCATCTGTAATATGACAAGCCCTCTTGTAGACCCTGAAGAGGTAGTTAACATAGTTTCTGCCTCAGTGGATTCATAGATAGCATTAGATAAATAATACAACCACAGTATGCTAAGAATGCTAAAGGATATAAGATTTAATTTATATGTCTATGATTAAAATATAAGCATGAATTCCATCTTGGAGAATTAGGAAGACTTCCTTGAGAACAGAACACCTAAATTTGAAGAATTACTTATGTAGCTGGGGAGAGAAATACCTAGGAAGAAGTAGTAGTATATACCAGACCAAGGGACACACTGTCATAAAGCATGTAAATAAGTTCATTGAGTGGAGCACACAGTACAGGTAAAGGAAATGAAAAGAAAGAATTGAGGGTAGGAGTGTATGGGAGAGTTAAAATACAGTCTCAAAAATTAACAAAACAAAAAGAAGAAGAGGAGAAAGAGGAGAAAGAATTGAGCTAGAGCAAGATGGCAAAGGACACTGTGGGCCACAGCAACAATTCATAGTCTTGCTTTATATAGTCAGATACCAGTGAGGATAAGCTAGCTTCATCACTTGTTTTTCAAAGCAAGTGTCAGGACAGGATTAACCATGCAAAAAATTTATTACTGAAACTAACTGAGAAAGAAAATAAAGAAGGTGGGAAAAGCCAAAAGAATCTTAGATTATGACTGACTGACTCTATGTAAAGGAGACTCCCAAATAAAGGAGAAAACTATAAAACATTAAGTATCAGTGTCCCAACCTGTGACAGCTTTCTAAGGAAGAAAGGTTTGGCAAAACAAGGAAGTTTATAATAAGACCTAGTTGTTAAGAAATGTTCCATGTCTCCCTAAAATAGACCTGGACTTTGTACCCTCTGTTTTTAACCACTAGCTGGGAGAATATATGGATAATATATAGCTTTGCACAAATGTGCAATGGACTTTAGAGCACAATTTGGAAATCTTTTAGATACATTCTCAAGACTTCAGTAAGAAAGTTGTTTAGAATCCAACAACATAATCAGATCTGATTTGTATATACAAAAGAATGTCTGTTGTGAGAATGAGTCTAGGTAAGTAGTTGGGATTAAAATATATCAAGAAAAATCTCACCTCTTGTAGGTAAGTTGTTGGCAAATGGAAGACCTCACTGACCTACTGAAAGAGTCTTAGGGACCTTCAGGTGTCCTTCAACTACATTTTGAAAACTGAATGCCTGCAGGAATAGATATATATTGAGGAAACATGAAAGAGATCTGAATCTACATTGAAGGCACTAGGTGACTGAATTAGCTCAGGAAGATAAAGAGAAACTCAGAATTCTTGAGTAAATTATTAGCATCATAAAGTTTGAATGCTACCTATTATTTTATTTTTGGTAGGGAGTAGGCAAAGATGGTTAAGAATTTGAGTAACTTTGGAGGTGGAGTGATAAGAAAAGGATAGTTTCAGTCTGGAAGCTCTGTGTATCCACATCTCTGCCTATGTATACTCATGTGTAAAGAAGTGTGGGTAAGGAAGTTTAAAAACGTTAAATTTTGAAATAGCTAGGGAACGTTGAAATACTTGACCATTGAGAAATGGAAGGATTGCTGCATTATAATTACAGAAATTTCTGTTGCAGAAAAAAAAAAATTGTATCAGCCATTTGAGAAATACAGATGCTATTTAGAGCAGAAGGCTATCTGTCCTAGGTGTACAACTTCTACATAACTCCTTAGATTGGCATAATTGGATATAAGTAACAGATAACTCATTTACTTGATTTCAGGATTTAAGCCCCGCCTCCCTTCATTTGGATCTCTCTATTTAGCTCTGTCTGGTCTGGAACTCTGTATGTGGAATAGGCTGGCTTTGAATTCATAGAGATCTTGCTGGGACACCTGTACCGCTACTCTTGTACACCTGTACCACTACTCTTGACCTTTATGCCCTTTTGGGGGGTATTTAGGCCCCTATTATTTCTTTGTGGTTATATGTAGTACTCTTGGAAGTCTTGCCCTTATAGGCTGTATTGTGTCTCTTGTTTTCATAGTGGCTAACCATGGCTCTAAGAACATCAGTTTCCTCTGTTACTTTGTAGCTTATCACTGGGGTAGTGCACCAATATTTGTGCTTATTTGTCAATAAAATTCCTTGATAGATTTGCTATATTCTGTGCTAAGTGTAATAACATGGTCTTCCTACTGCATTTGCAGGAGAATATTGGAGTCTTAAAAACTGGCTCTTACAAACAAGTTTCTTTGGCAAACATTAAATTATGTATATACCATTGCCTTTCTGAGTGGTTAATGTATTTTATGTCAGGATTGAACACTTTAAATAGTTTTACCTTTTGTAACAGAATCTTACTTATCTGTTCTTATAAATGGACTTATTCAAAAATAGACATGAAACTATTGTTTGACATAAACATGCCAAAAGGAGAACCAAAGTTTTTCTAAAGGGAATATGACTTGAATTACTCTTGCTTGTTAAAAGTTCCTGTGCTTTACTTGTTGGTCTGCTCCTATGTTGCCTTACCTCACCTTATTTTCCTGACGCAGTGTGGCTTCTCTAACAGCCCTCTTTCATGTGTATTTTACATTTTGCCATATAGGTCTTTCACAGTTCTGCAGCCCCAGGCGGGCATTCTCTGAGCAGGGTCCGCTCCGCCTGATCAGGAGCGCCTCTTTCTTTGCAGGTTTGCCATGTGCTGTGTGGGTAGACTAGTTGGTGTGCCCTAGTGGCTAGACTCTCTAGTTAAGCTTTGGAAACAAGAGAGTGTAGAGAATGAAGTTGGGAAGTTGTGATTAAGAAAGTATTGCTTGCAAAGTAGAGGAACTTAGTGCTTTCCACTGGGTATATTCCTAAAGTTTTTACAAAATGCATTATCAGTAGGATTGATATTTTTATGAAATTTCATTTTGTCATTTCTTTCCTCAATATATCATAATGATTTTAAACTTTAGACCTTTAAAGAAAAAAATAATAGTAGTTAGCTTAGTAATTAGTTATACTGCTCCTTGGCAATTTTAATGTTATACTGTCTTGTTTCCATGGCTAAGTAGCTTTTGTATTGTAATTCACCAATTGCTGGAAATACCTGATCTTTATAATTGTTGCAAAATTTCTGATCTATACTCTTCCCTAAGGACAACTTTCCTGGAGCTAAGATTTAGATGAACAAGCACTGTTCTAACACTATATAAAAGGCATGTGAGCATAATTGCTCGTATCACTACATTGTTACAGAGTGCTCCTTGCTTATATATGCAGGACTAGATTCCTGTTTCACTTTTTTATACATTGCACACACACTGATCTTGCATTATCATCTTCTAGTAGAAATTACCAGTCTACAGATTTACTCGTTGTTGTTTATTATTATCAGTCTACTCTACATAGGCCTGACTGGTCCTGAATTAGAAATTTCCCTACTTCAGTCTTCTGAATGGTGGGATTAAAGATATTTGTCACCACACCTGCTATTTCACTTCTTGTTTTAATTAAAATTTATTTTATATGTAAATGTTAGATATGAACAATCATATTTATCCTAGACAATTTGGAAAATATAAAACTAGTTTACAAAAAATATACAAGCTTTTCTGCCAGCACATACACTTACTTTTGTTTGTTTGTTTTTGTTTTGTTGTTCTTCCAGTGCTCTGGATCAGATCTAGCTCTAAGCCAGTGCTCTATCATTAATTTATATCCTTAACACCCCCTACCCATTTTTAAACAAAATTGATATGCTATTTAAACAAATTTATCAAGCATTTTATTGCAAAGTTTTAAATTCTTTTTTATTATACTGTGTTTAAGCATTGTTACAGACATAACCAGAGGGAATCTCATAGTTGTCACTTGGCTTCAGTAGCTAACATTCATACTCTTCAGTAGTATACTTTTTTCATTCAATGGTATGAACACCTATGCTTTAAAATATGTTCTTAAAAATATATATTTTATATCTTGGATAGTTTTGAATCACATGGTAAATCTTCAGATAGATCAGAAAGCTTGTTCAACTGAGTTATAGCTCCTAGTGTTGGGTTGGTGCCATGCTATTGAAAAGGAATGCAATGAGATGAAGCATGATCTAGTTTGCGATTTAAAAGGAACAACATCCACCTTAATAATAATGTATTTTGTGACTGACCTTTTATCTTGATTTGTAGTTCACAGCAACCCAATGGACATGCCGGGAAGAGAACTGAATGAGGACAGAGACAGTGGCATAGCGCGCTCTGGTAATCTCAAGTTCACAAACTACCCCCACTTTCTTCTGAGGTTGTTGTTAGCTGGTTTTGATTTTATTTTTATCTTTGTCTTTATTGTGTAATTCTGTGTCTAGTTTGTTGATACTGACATTTTACACAAGAGAATTGTAGAAAGGATAGAAAGAAGTCTCTTAAATTTGGCATTTTTTAATGTTTGCTATTAATATCAAGTATGTTTGGTGGGGCGTGCTTTATCAAGCATGTTCAACCTGTGGCCTCAGGGCCACTTGTGACCAAGGATAGCTACAAGTGTGGCCCAATACAAAAACCATAAATTTATTTAAAACATGAGCTATGTTTTTTTGCAGGTTTTTATTTGTTTTTTTGTGGCTCTTGAGTGTGAGAACTTTATAAATAACAGCATCAGCTTGCAATATTAGAAGTCTGGACACTCCTGACAGAAGAACACAGACTATCTTAGGCTTATTCAGGACAAGAAAAGAAAAATTGCTCAAGAAAAACCATATTACCTTACATCTTAACTGTTAGCTAAAGTTGGAGTTGTTAGATTTCTTATTACCCAGAGAAACTTAGGCATTACAAATCAGTATTATACATTTTTTTAAAGTATGGACTTCAGTGCAGTTTGTTATATTCACCAAACATACACTGAAACATGCTGGGTATTAAGAAAAAGAGAGAAACCCCCACAATGTAGTGATAAAACAGAAAAAAAAAATTCCTCTGTGTGATATGTTCAGTGATAGATTTGTATAATGAGGCTCAGGACAAAAAAAAAAAAAGATACCTAGTTTACCCAGGGCAGCACCAGCAATGCATTACAGAGAGTTGGGGCTTCTTGAATTGAGTCTTAGGAAATAAAGAGGAGTAAGCCAGGCAAAGACATTTTCAGTTAAAACTAGAAGTGTATGTTGGAGTTCCCACCATTAATAAGAAGAGTCCTTACCTTAAACTTGCAGTCCTATTTAAACATTGTAAACTTGATTCCTGTGCTTCATGGCAGGTCTTGTCACGTTATGCAAGTTTAACCTTATCCTGTGTTTTGATCCTTAGGTATGAGTTACAATAACATGAACTTTCAAAGATAAGAAGTTCAGATGCCTGAACTCTATTCTCAAAGAATGATTTAGTACAAACTTTTCAAAACAAAAACAAGATAAAAAGCTCAGCTGATTTTGGTGGACAATTAGGGCTAAAAACCAACTCTCTAATAGGAAGTGCCCCAAATCTTTATAACCTCACTCTTCTTTTCTAATTGAGTTATTGTTGTTGCTAAGAATCTAGAATCTGTTTTTCTTAGTACTTACCCTTTTCTTCTATTTGATCTAGGGTTTAGTCTTGTAGCAGGATTTTTTTTTTCAGATTTATTAAAAATTTACAAATAAGGAACTAGAGAGATGGTTCAGTGGTTAAGATTATATACTGTTTTTGTAAAGGTCAGGCGGCTCAGAACTGCCAGTAACTGCAGTCTACATGGATCTGAGCCTCTAGTCTTCTCTGGCATCTTCACTCTCGTGCCTATACCTCAACACAGACACACACATATGCATAATTTAAAGTAATAAACATAAAATTTTAAAACAAGAAAACATTAAAATTTACAGATAAAATTGTACTTATTTAGTACATAATGTCTTGAAGCATTTATATATGGTACAAGTGGAGTTTACTGGTATGAGTCTGCCACCTTTGAATGCTCCAGAGAGTAAGGTATAGGATCTGTTGTTTTTTGACATTTAAGACTTATTAAAAGTGATAGGCTTGACAACCTGTACAGGGGTGATCCATGAGTGCTGTAAATGACCCCTTTAAATACCATTCGAACACTTATTTTCAAATATTCTTACTTCTTAAAACCCATCTGCAATCAGTTCCAGTGGCATGGGTTCCCTTTAAGAATGGTGAGGGTCAGTCAAGTTAGTGGACATTAGGGTGGCTTAAGAAGTGATGGCTCATTTCCAGTAGCATTTTTTTTTCTAGGTTGTACAGTGCCAAAATGATTGTCTGAGAAACTCTTGTAAATGTAGTATTAATACATAAGTTTTCTCTTCTGATGCCTTCCTCCAAGTACACTTTAAAATGGAAAACTTATAGAAATTGATGAAACAAAATAAAAGATTTAGTTCACTCTATTTTTCAGTTTATTAAAGAGAAACTTGTCAACATGTTTAATCACTGACTAATAATTACACTTGTTCTTCTGACTTAACAGCATCTTTGAGCAGCTTGCTCATCACCCCATTCCCCTCCCCCAATTCTTCACTTACCCGTAGCTGTGCCAGCAGCTACCAGCGACGCTGGCGACGGAGCCAGACAACAAGTTTGGAAAATGGAGTCTTTCCTAGATGGTAAGTTGGAATTGAATTGAACAAGATTGACTAATTCCTTAAACATAAGTTTATGTAAGGGTTTTAGAGCTTGAAACTTGTATTTTATGTATTTCAGTCTGTAACTGAAAACTTTAAAAATTTTATCACATTTTAAAATGTGGCAAGACAGACAAAAACAATTTTCTGTTTTAATCATTTTTACCATATAACACTAAGTACCTTCACACCATAACTACTGTTTAAGTCCTGAACTTTTTCATCTTCCAAAACTAAAACTCTGTACCCATTAAACAATAGCTCCTTATTCCTTCGTTTGCCCTTTGCAACCATTGTTCTCCTTTTAAATTTTTGTAATTTAAAAGTCTTCAGTTTTATTTAGGTTTATCCGTATGTCTGTGAGAATGTATGCTACTTGTGTATAGGTACCCACAGAAGCCAGAAGAGGGCATTGGATCCCCTGTAGATAGTAACAGAAAGTTTTGAGCTGCCCAACATGGATGCTGGAACTGAACTTGGGTCCTCTGGAAGAACATTAAGCACGTTAAACTGAGCCATCTTTCCAGCACTACTATTCTATTTTTTAATCTCCATAAATTTAACAACTACAAGTAATTTGTATAAGTGGGATCACGCAATACTTACCCTTTTATATCTGGCTTATTTTTTTCAGTATATCTTTGGTGCTCATCCATGTTGTAGCATATATAATAAGTTCATACTTAAGGCTAAATAACATTACACTAGCAGTACATTTGGGGGCTGGAGAAATGGCATTGTCAGTAAAGTGCTTGCTGTGTAAGCATGAGAACTTGAGTTTAGGTCCCCAGGACATTATCTATATAAAAATCCAAGTGCACCTATTTTTCCAACACTGGAGAAGCAGAGACAGGATTCTTGGAGTTTGCTGGCCAGGCAGTCTAGCTGAATTGATGAGCTCTATGTGGAAAATGATTAGGAAGATACCAGTATCAACCTCTGACTTCTACACATATGCCTATACACATGTGTGCACCCATGTGCGTGCACACAAAAAGAAGTACATTTTCTTTATCCATTCATCTGTCCATGAATACATAGGTTGTTTCTACTTTTTAGCTGTTTTGAATAGCACTGCTATGAATATGGTTATATAAATATTAGTTTCAGTCTGTGTCTTCTATCCTTTTGAGTATATGCCCAGAAGTGGGTTTATGAGTCATATGGTCATTCTATTTTTAACTTTTGGGGAACTGCCATATAGTGACTGTATGATTTCACATTCACAACAGAAATGTAAAACAGTTCTGATATCTTTATATGCTCACCATCACATTATTTTCTGTTTTTTGTTTTGTCTTAGTTCTGTGTATGGGAGCCCACAACCCCCAGCATGTGAGGCAAACATTGCACTACTGAGTTATATTCTCAGTTCCACTCCTTAATAATTGCCATCTTAATGAATCTGAAATGATTTACAAGCACTTTTTGGTCATTCGTGCTTCATCTTTAGAGAAGTATATATTCAATTCGTCGCTCCCATCATATTTGTTTGTTTTGTTGGTGAGTTAGGAGACTTCTTCTTTGTATATTTATATACAAAATTGTATATATTTAGTCCCTTACCAGGTACATTATTTGCACGTATTTCTACCATCCTGTGGATTGTTTTGCCATCTGTGATGATGATGTCCTGTAGCAGATAACTACTGTATAGCTCTTCAGTCAAGACACAGCTACATTTTCATAGACACAAATCCTGCTAGACCTTAGCAGAAGGAACCACCTGTCATAGCAAGCCCATGCTAGACAACGGAACCCTGATCTAAGGTGTTTTATTGATACAGAAGATCCACAGGTGTCCTGTTGATGTAAAAACTCTCCCCTCTCATCCAAATGCCTATTTACATAATGAAGGAAACCTGTACCTTAGTCTCATCCCACAATTCTTTAACAGCTGAGCTGTCAGCAGTTAAGGTGGGGCTGCTCAAGGTCTAAGAGAATTATCCCACAACCCTTTAATGGCTGAGCTATGTCACATTTATGGGGGGGAAGTGTACTCTCCTTGTTGTCTGAGTCTGTGCAAGAGGGACTACAAGAATTCCTCTGCAGCAACTTTGCTCTTCCACGGTTGCTCTGGCCAGAGAGCAGTGAGCAGGTGCAGATTATGAGGGAGCAAACATCTTTTACATAAAGCCAACCCCTACAGATGATACAAACTGCCAAGGCTTAGGCAACCCTTCCCCCATTGATGTACAAAACAATTACTTTAAAGTTACATAAACATAACTAGAAATAAATTTCCTCCAAAATGTCCTTTGATATTTATACCATCCAGTTCTATTCTGTTGTTGCCTGTTTCTTTTCTGTTCTATCAAAGAAACCATTGCTAAATATAGGGTTTTGTTTGTTTGTTTTTGTTTTTTCAAGCAAATTTAGCATTTTGAAGCCCTTTGTTTCCTTCCAGGAGTTTTATGTGTAGTGCTTTCATTCTTGTAGCATGTGTTTTTTGGTATTTGCATTTTTTTGAATTTTTCATGATTCTGTTTGTACCACTTGTTCATTCTCAAGATCTTTTTTTTTTTTTTTTTTGAGCTTGTGTTAAAGTACACCTGGAGATACAGAAACTCCATGTTTTTTCATTTACTTTTATCTTAAAATTCAGACATTTTTAGGTTGTGTTTGAATTGGGATTATCTGCTTCTTTAATGACTTCTAATAAGCAAGATTCCCAACCTGACTCTGGTAAGCTTTCTTTGAAAACAATGAAAACATAGATAGATTTCTTGGAGAGGTAACAATTGTTATAACATTGTAAATTTACATTTGATTTGATGAAACAGGAAAAGAACTTTGGCTCACCTACATTGAATTAGCAGAGAGATAAACTATTGATATTTTAAACAAAAACATTTATTTTTAAGGTCTATAGAAGAAAGCTTTAATCTGTCAGATGAAAGTTGTGGCCCAAACCCAGGAATTGTGAGGAAAAAGAAGATTGCAATTGGGGTAATCTTTTCATTGTCCAAAGATGAAGATGAAAATAACAAATTCAATGAGTTCTTCTTTTCACATTTTCCACTCTTTGAAAGCCACATGAACAAATTAAAAAGTGCAATTGAACAGGTAAGTGAGGTCCTGTGTATCTTATTTTTATCCTTATAGTTATCTTTGCATTTTATTCTCTTTATTAAGAGTTGTGTTTATTCCTTTGGTAAAAATTTGACAGTTGTTTTGAAGTTGTTTTGCAACATGCTCTAGGAGTTTAGTCAAAGGCTTAAGAGAGCTTATTCATTCAGAAACTAAATCTCTAAGGGTCTGCAGGACAATTGTAGCAACTGTAGAAAAGTGTATGGGCATTCCTGATCTCATAAAATAGTAGGTGAATAAGTAGATTTATGGTTTGAGATGCTAGTAAGTGCTATGAAGTAACATAGATCAGTGTTCTTTATATTCCTTTCTCTATTTTCCCATGGTTTTGGAGTTCAGTGTAAGATCTTCTGTATACCGAAGGAAGTTAAAGGCTACTGATTTATTAGATAGGAAAGGAGAGAGAAATCCTAGACTTGAGTCGTCAGACCTTTCAACAATTAGAATCTGAAAACAGAGGAAGGCATAGAGGAATTATAAAAGGACTGGTCACTCAGCCAGAAGGAAAGTACTTTTTGGGGAAGCCAATGGGAGAATGTTTTAAGAGGGATAAATTGTTTATGTCTACTGCTTCTGATAACATATGAAACAAATGTCTGAACTTAGAAAATTGTAAAATGCAGGATAAAAACCTAAAGATAGCTAAAAATGAGCAAATGAAAATTTGTTTCTTTAGAGTACAGAAGAAAGACAAATAGAACTTTCTGATGTGAAGACTTCATTTGGGCTTATCTTGAAAGTTGTCTGTGTCAGGATTTAAATGTAAATCAGATAAAGGGAAAACAAAAATTTAATGTCTTTGCTGCCCAAGGGAACTGATTGGCTTTTGCCATGCACTTGTATGTGTATTTTACTCTCACTTGATAGAGATTATTCTTAGTCCATTATTTTTAAAATTACCAGACAATTAACAAAGTAATCATTGTAAATACATATGGGAAATATATATTGCAAAATTGATCTTATTTTTACTATAAATTATTTTAAATATATTTAGTAATTTTTTCTTAAGTTATGATTTTCCTTTTAGAACATTTGAAATTTTTCACAATTAATGTTACTTTATAGTTAATGTCTTCATGAATTTTTTCAGATTATTTCTTGGCAAAGATTCCCGTAAGTTGTGCTAACTGATCAGTAGCTATGACCAAAGTTCTTAATCTCTGCCACAGTATTTGGAAAGAATATGAGGAGGAGGAGTGAATGGTCTGAGCTAGTCGAAGAACCCAGAGTGCTTGGATCAGAGAACTTGACATTCTTTTAAAGACTGTTTTGAACGTTTGCTGTAGAAAGATTAATTGAGCAATATATTTAAACGAGATTTTAAAAGTGGGGGCAAGAAACCACTAAATGTACCTCAGGAACTCAGTAGTAACTAAGGATTTTCTACCTTTAGGGAAGACACATATGTTTGTTCACATTAAATTAATTAAAAAATAGATAATTTTGCTCCACAAATGAGTAAATGCTGTCTAAAATTTTCAAGTTAGGTATTGGTTATATATATTTTTAAGTCGGCTGCTCTCCTTTTCTGTAGATTATCATCAAAGCTGAAACACCTGTAGTTCTTGTGCCTGAAACATTTTTAGTGACTTGGAAGTTTTTTATAATGGTTGTAGTTTGGGGTTGGATCTTTCTGTTTGGTTTGGTTGAGAAAGATCTCACTCTATAACCAGGTTGGTCTTGTGCTCAGTTCTGCCTTCACTTCTCAGGTGCAGGGTTACAGTGTGCACTACCAACTTAGGAAAGAATTTTACACTGTATATAAAAATTGGTAAGCAGTCAAAGAACTCATTAAAGATTATTTTAAGTGTTTTCGTGTTTTAGTGATTTGGCTTTTCTACAATTTGAAATATTGATTTATAGAATGATTAAACTGAATGGATACATTTACATAAGTGAATGTGACTTAATTTTACAGATTGTAAAATAATTGATAGAATTCAGTAAGCATTTCTTCTAGAACCAGTTTGCAAAATACTCACTTTCATTATTTTATTGATTTTTGTTTCTAAGCACCATGGAAATTATTTTGAGATCTGTGACGTAGTTTAAAATGTTGTTATCAAGACTAAAGAACAACATTAAATTCTGTCAAAAGAACATTTATTTTACCAATTACAAGTTTTTTGACAATCTCAATAAAACAGCAAGTTTCATTTTCCTCTCCTGTGAAGCTTAATCTCTGTCCTCAGCTTAGAATAGCAGAACCTTAAATGTGTGGGGTTTTATTTATTCAATTTGCAATTACATAAATAATGCAGAATTAAATTCTCATTGGATACGTTAAATTTTTCTTTTTCTTTTTTAACCTCCACAATCTGAATACTGAATCCTGATCTGAACCCTCATCCACTTTCTGTCTACCCTAAATGAAAGCTTTTCCGTTTCCACTGAATATGCTTTGAAGAAAACAAGTACCTGGCTAGGGTTGTTGTAGTTCAGTGATAAGAGTTTGCCTAGCTGTCCAAGGGATCGGTTTGTTCCTCTGCACTGATGGGGATGGGAAAAAACAAGGGGAACAAGCAAATACCATAAGAGATTCTTGAGTTGAATTGTATTAAATTTCAGATTTTTGAAAAGGTATTAAGAATGTTACCTATGATGTCACATGACCTTTGTTAATGAGTTAATGAGTGTTTTATTTAGAGAAAAAGTATCTTATAGCTAACTGGTTGTAGTGATGCATACCTATAATCCTACCAGTGGGGAGGCTGAGACAGGAGGGTTACCAAAAGTTTGAGGCTACTCTGGGGGACATAGTTCTAGGGTAGCCTGGGTTACAAGTGAGACCTTGTCTCAAAAAGTGAAAAGTACTTTTGTAGCCTGAAGACTGTCAACATTAAATTCTTTGTGTGTTGATGTTTTGTGAGTTTTTTTTATGGTTTAATTGAAATGTTTATTTTGTGACAATCATTTTGTAATGATCATGAATGACCAAAGGTATAGGAGAAAAAGCCACTGTAGATAATGTCCACTAAGGTTCTTCCTTTCTTTCGGTGTTGTGACTGATTAGTGTAAGAATTAACTGTGTAATGATTATTTTCAAGGCTATGAAAATGAGCCGGAGATCAGCTGATGCCAGCCAGAGAAGTTTGGCATACAATCGAATAGTTGATGCCCTAACCGAATTCAGGTACTTTACTCCTCACTTTGCCACAATACAGAGTTGTTTTATAGAATAATTTATTTACATAGGAAGATAATTTAACTTAAAGATTTAGTTATTTAAATTTCTTTTTCTTTCTTTTTTTGGTTGATATTTTGTTTTGTGTTTTTCTTATTTGTTTTTCAGACAGGGTCCTACCGTGTTGCCAAGGCTAACTTGGCACTTGTGATCCTCCTGCCTTAGCCTCCCAAATGCTGGAAATGCAGTTCTTTAAATTTCTTTCATCTTACAGCCACATGAGAGTATAATTCAGTAAGGCAGTTGGCCTTTATGTTATTAAATCATATTTTGGAGTTGTTGGGATGTGGTTTTAAATATTAAGCCATTTTAGACACAGGTATAAGAAGAGCCCTTGTTCAAGCAGAAGTATGATTTGTTCTCTCAGGATAGGTTAGCTTATTTCAGGTGAAACTTTATCAGCCTAGTTAAAGCATCCATATCTTTAGACATAATAATTACTATAAGAATGAGTTTATCATAATTAAATTTTAAAATGTGTATCTAGGGGCTTGAGTGATGATGGCTCAGCAACTGAGCACACTTACTGGTTTTTCAGAGGACCCATATTTGGTTCTCAGCACACATATGACAGCTCACAATCATCTAGAACTCCAATTCAAGGGAATCTGATGCCCTCTTTTGGTTTCAGCAGGCACCAGGCACACTTGTGGTGCATGTGCCTAAAATAGCAAGCACACATAAAATAAAAATAAACTTATTTTTTAAAAAATGTGTCATCTGAGGTTGATTATGACCAGGAGTTTCTGTACCTCACTTAGAGAAACTGACTACATATCTTTCTATCACAAGGTTGTACCTTAATGAGGCAGGGATCTTCTGAGTGGTTTTGTTTAAACTGTTTGTTGGCATTTTAAATTAAGAGGTTGTTAGTTTCAGGTGCTGCAGAATTGTATTGAAACTGTGGGCAAGCCACATATGTAACAATTTTACAAATGAAAGAGACCAGGGTCTTGTTTACTTTATGGCTTGGTGTGGTAATCACTTACCAAGGAGAAAACATCTTATTGTTTTTATTCTTCATGTTTTTGTTTGTTTTAATAAAAGACATTTAAAGTAAGTTTAATAGATCTTGCTATAGTAACCTCAGTCATTAGAGAATATATAGAGAAACACATGGAATTGTTTAATTTCAAGTTGCAGTTATTTATTATTTTTTGTCTTAGAAGGAAATAATTTGCATAGGCAAGATATTTTTCTTCTGCCTTATTCTTCCTCCTCTTCCTTCTCCTCTTTCTCTTTCTTCTTCCTCCTCCTCCTTCTTCCTCCCTTCTTTCTTCTTCTTCCTCCTCCTCTTCCTCCTCCTCCTTTCTTCTATTTTACTGTTAGTGATCAGTTTGTTCATTTATTGATTTTTTTCTCTAAAAACTAAGATATACACACAGGAGAAATTTCTACCTCTCTTAGTTCCCATTCATCCTTCTCAAATGTGTTTTTTTCACTTTATATTTTTAATTTAAATTTAAAATTGCATTTGTGTGTGGCGTGCTCATGACAATTTTGGGGAGTTGACTCTCTCCTTCTACAGTGTGAGTTCTGGGGATCAAACTCAGGTCATTATGCTTGACTGCCAGAACCTTTACCAGTTTAGTCATCTTTCTGGTCCCTAAAATTTTAGCTTATAAGTAAAGTACATAAATTTATGTATATTAGTGGAGTAGCAAATATTGTTTCCACACATACATTGTGCAATGCCTTTAGTTGGCTGAATACATCTGTACCCACCAACACTTATCTCATTATGGTGAAATGTTCAAAATGCTTTCCTTTGTTTTAAAATACACACACACACACACACACACACACACACACACACACACAGAGAGAGAGAGAGAGAGAGAGAGAGAAAGGAAGGGCAAGGCAGACAGACCAACAGAGAGGAATGTTTGTAGTCTCAGCTATTTTGAAGACTGGCAGGACAGTTGCTTGAATACAGGAAGTGGAAGCCAGCCTAGGACACATAGGAAGACCCCCCAACTCAAAAACATTAAAAATCACCTGTAGATTCCCTTTCACTCAGCAGCACACCAGAACTTATTCCCTTCTAACACATTAATCAGCCTTTATCTCTTCTCACTTACTCTTCCAGAAAGCCTCTCACAAACACCATTCTCCTCAACTTCTACATCTGAGTGAGGTCATATGTTTTTTTTCTTTTCACCTTATTTCATTCAAACATGATGATCTCCACACCAATCCATGCTGTTACAGATGACAGCATTTCTAGCCTTTGGCTGAGTAGCATTCCATTGTGTACATGTACCAGAAACAAGTTCTCTTTTAACTCTTTATTTTTCCTGTTACTTACTTTTAAATACTGCTGCTATTTGATCTGTCAGTTTTAGATCACATTTATTTTCTGCTGTAGTCAATCAGTTTGCATATACCTCATATCTTTATTATCTCAGTGTAATAATAAGAGAGTCTTATCTGTAAGCTCTAGTAAATATTCAGATTGTTTTTCTTTGAGATATATCGTCTGTCATATCCTTTCAGAGTGTAAAATCCAGTTTTATTTAAAAATACTATTGTTGAATGCATATATTTTGTTTCAGAGAGGGGGAGGAAGGGAGAGGGAAGAGAGAGAGAGTGTGTTTGTGTGTGTATGTGTGTGTTTGTGTTTGTGTGTGTTGTCTTCTCTTCCTTGTTCTCCTTGAAGGCTTTATTTGAATGTCTGTGGTGTATGGTCCCTCACTTATAGTTGATAAAAGGTACAAACATTAGGTCACAAGTTCAGCATACACCTGGCTTCTTCCTCTGAACCTTCACCACAGAGGATTTTTCTCAGCCTTTTTTTTTTCCTTCTCTTAAGAAGCATACTTAGGTTTCCTCACTAATCCATGTCTCTCCCTGCCTGAGAAAGTTGTTACCACATGGTGCTGCTCTTTGTCTGTGCTGTGAGAATGGCATCAGGAAGCATGGAGGAAGGTCCTGCCCTGGGCTGTGTTTGCATCACCTCCTCCCCAGCTGTGAGGCCACCTGCTGCTTAGGGATCTTCATTGGGTTCCTAGTTTCCAGTCCTATGTGTTAACTCCTGATCTCTACATTCAAGTGCATTTGTGGGTCTTAACTCCAAGTTTCTTACTGCCTTAGAAGGGCAGATTCTCTTTTATCTATTTATGCTTCCATGAGGCTATGCCAGCTTCCTCTACTCTGCTGCTTAGGTCACCATCCCTCCATGTGTTTTGTCTTCTAGAATTTTTATGAAATGTATGGTTTTAATTTTCACGAGTGGCACCTTTTCAACTCTGTTTTTTTTTAATGGTCTGTCTGTTTTCAGATCCTTAATTGGCACTTCTATTGAGCCTAAAAACTGAGAGTTTTAGTTTGCCATACTATTTGAATATCCTTCATAGGTTTTATGAATAAATATTTTGGAGTCAACAAGATGACTCAGTGTACTCACTTGCTATGCAAGGTTGGTGACCTGAGTTTTATCATCAGAACCCATGGTGGAAGGATAGAACCAACTCCTAAAAGTTGACTTCTGACATCCCATATTCATGCTGTGGCTATACACAGCTATACATACCAGCACATACATATTTACACTCATGTATACACACATATATCCACACAGATAATAAATTAAAATTCATATTTTATTACTAATTTGAATTATATTTATATTTGTTTTTATAAGATTCTCTATAAAATTCTTAATATAAAAGTTTTATTTTTAATTTTAAAAATACCTTTAATTCTTCATTGTTATTTGGGGGTTTTTGAGACAGGATCTCACTATATATCCCTTGCTGGCCTGGGAATTTGTAGGTCAGGCTGATCCCACACTTAGAGCAGTTCTCTTGTTTACCTCTGCCTCTCAAATGCTGGGATTCCATATATGGGCTACTGTGCTCAGCAAAATGTCTACTTCTTACTCATTTTTAAGTTCTCTACAGTGATTTCTTATGCTCTTCCAAGAACTTACTAAAGTGACCTGTCTGCTATTTCTGTGCATTATAGTATATTGTCTTCATATTTGTTAATATGTTGTGTTAATATTGATTGATAATATTGGTTGTGTGGGAGCCAGTGAGATGGCTCAGCAGGTAAAAACTCTTGGTGTGTAGCCTAATAACTTGAGTTTGAGCCCTTAAACCTATGTAAAAAGGCCAGATGTGGCACTCATCTGTAATCCTAGTACCCCCTTCTGCAAGGTAGGAACTGGGGAAAGGAGAATTGGATGGAGGCTCAGCTAGCCTGGATTATGCAGCATAGTAGAAACAAGAGAGGCCCTGTGTCGCCAAGGTGGAAGGCAAGAACCAACTCCCAGAAGTTGTCCTCTGACCTCTACAAATGTGCTGTAACACACTCTCTTTCTCTATAATGATAAATAATGTTTTAATTAAATGAAACCTTGTATGAAAAAATAATTATTTTCCTTTTTTTTATTCTAAGTGCTAGAGAAGTTTACTGAGATAGATAATAGAATTCTTTTGGAGATTTCAAAGAACTTTCTAGAGGTATACTATTAAATACAGTTTGCACCTGTAGCCACATGAGACTATTTAATATAACTTAAATCAGTTCATTTCCTCAGTCTTGGAACTCATGTTTCAATTGTCCTGGTATTGCATGTGGCTACTACATAGATATTGCTAATGCATTTCTATCAAGGCTGGAAGCTGTGTATAGAATGCTGTATATAGAATACACAATGTTGTAGAGAATAGAAGGGGAAGCACTGCTGTGTAGTTGCCAGATTTACTTGTTTCTGAAGCTTCTAAGACTCAATTTTTATAGAGTTGGTTAATATAGTGAATGTATAGGATTTGGTTGAATAGATACTTACATAAGAGGAAAATAATTGACAAATATGCTTTGAAGACAGCTAGGAAATCACTATAGTGATTGTGCAGTAAATAGTCTTTCTCTGTGTTTGACCTAAGGAAAAACTAAAAAGTTGAGAGGCATAAAATAGACTTTATGTGTCTGGTGTTCTCATTCTCCAGGGGCTTACTAACAGCCAGCACGGTGACTCACATTAGTGTATTTAGGTAGATGGGTAACTGTTTTCTTTTATATGTTTTGATAATTTGCAGTTGACTTAAATAGAACATATATTTTAGAAATGTAGGGTAGAAAGGGCTCTAGAAAGTACCTAGTACTATCTTTTGGTCTTACAGACGGAAGAACTGGTGTCCCAAGCAGGAAAATAATGTTCTCTGAGGGCATTGTCAGTGGGGGAAGGACCAGCACCAGGGCCAGGGCCAGCATATTTCACCTTCACCTACAGACACCCCCCCAACCTCCATCCCCTGGGCTACTAGCTGATGGCAAAGAAGGAAAAGCAAAAGCAAGGTCCATTGATAGTTTTTTCCTCCCTCAGAAGCTCTAATAATTTTGATCAGGTGTTCTCAACCTGTGGGTCACGATCCCTTTGGGAGTTGAACAGCCCTTTCACAGTGGTCACCTAAGACCATCTACATATCAAATATTTACATTACGATTCATAACAGTAGCAAAATTAAAGTTACGAAGTAGCAACAAAAATAATTTTATGGTTGGAGGTCACTGCATGAGGGAACTGTATTAAAGGGTCTCAGCATTAGGAAAGTTGAGAACCAATCTAGGTGGAAGTCAGCATAGCCTTTAAGAGTATGTTATTTGGAGAACTATAAATTTTACAATATGTCTTCTTTCTTTTAGAACAACAATTTGTAATCTTTACACAATGCCACGAATTGGGGAACCTGTCTGGCTTACAATGATGTCAGGGACTCCAGAAAAGAACCAACTTTGCCATCGTTTCATGAAGGAATTCACTTTTCTAATGGAAAATGCCTCCAAAAATCAGTATGGCTTGCTTTATTTATTTAGCTACATATGTTATTTTACTGTAACTGTATATCTACATTGAAAGCAAATATAACTATAGGATTAACTATAGAATTGGGAGAATAACTCATTGTCTTTATAATTATTTCTTATTGTTAATCAAACTATTCTAAGATGATTCAATGATAGGATATGGAAGAGCACCACAGAACTTTCTGAACAAAAAGTAATAAAAATATCTTTATGTTTAGTTAAAATTCCTGATTTTTACAGGAATACAGAATTCCCTGAGGATTCTAATTTTTTTGTGAATTACATTCATTTATGATAGTAAAAAAAAGTTTCATAAAAAAAAGTTTAAAAATGTAAGGAAGTACTCAGATTCCAATGTTAGAATTTTATTTTCTTCAGAGTAACAAAGAAACTTCAAAAAGCAAAAGTGCAGGTCAGCTGTGCTATAGTGAGCAGCAGGCTCATTGAGTCCCAGTGCCCAAGGACTTGCTGTTAGACTTTCAGTAGGCTATTATATCCTACTTTTCTTCTTATTGTTCATCGATCCTTTAGGATCCACATGGTAATTCGGACATTTTAATACTCTTTAATGATAAAAGTTACTTTCATTTTTCCCACTCAGT
Organism: Cricetomys ansorgei; assembly: GCA_026225945.1. NCBI lineage: Eukaryota > Metazoa > Chordata > Mammalia > Rodentia > Nesomyidae > Cricetomys > Cricetomys ansorgei. The sequence continues at coordinate 44,597 of JAMJFZ010002253.1, forward strand.
AGTTTGGGAATTACTGCTCTGAAAATTTGAAAATTAAGGACCTGTTCACTGATTCATTAGTAAACTGGGCAGATTAAATACTGGAAAGGATTCATAGTTTAAGTAAAAGGCTTTTGTTGTTGTTGTTATTATTGTTTTGTTTTGTTAATTTTAATCTGAAAAAGCTCTTTGTTAATATTTTGGTTTTAAATGTTTGAATTGTTCTTCAAAGAAACATAGATGGACTTGTTTTTTGTTTGTTTGTTTGTTTTTCATCCTTGAGTGTGTACTCTCTCCCTGTTTGTTTTAATAGTTGCTGTGTCCAGTCACACCCTTATTGTTTACTCTACCAAACATTTTATTTAAAGTTTCATGAGTGTGGATTGGAATATAATAGGATACATTTTGTTTTCAGATTTTTGCCAGCTCTCATTACTGCAGTTTTGACCAATCATCTTGCCTGGGTTCCAACTGTTATGCCAAATGGACAGCCACCTATAAAAATATTTTTAGAAAAACATTCCTCTCAGAGTGTGGGCATGTTGGCAAAGACGCATCCTTATAACCCTCTTTGGGCACAACTTGGTATGTAGTCTGCCAGTCTACATCATATACTGTGTATAAACTTAAGACTTATTTTAAAGCAAAAACTAAATATAGTCTTTTCTTTTGTCAGTTTTATTCTAACATGTCTGCTAAAATGTCATGCTGTCTTATGCCTGCTCCCATTCCTTACAGCTAAAGAACTGTGGATAGAGTAAAGCTGCACACTAATGCTGCTTTAACTTGGATATATGAAATTGCTTTCAGAGTCTGAGTATTTTTGAGTGCATAGTTGTATGTAAGACTCCAGCAGAGAACATAAGAGAATGTAAAGAGAGATAAATAATATCTTTGTCTCAAGAGGTTTAACAGTTAAATACTATAGGCAGCATGTATTTTCACAGTAATGGTAATACAATTAATAAATTTAAGTAAAATGAAAATGGAGTTGTAGTTCAGGAAAGGGAGTTTGATTTTTGAACAATTAAGTTTTGTACACCTGGCTGAGAAACTTTGTACTGGAAGAGATAAGAAGACTGGGCATGGTGCACATGTAGGGATTCTGAATATTAAAGTGTATAACTTGTTATGTATTGAAGTTTAGGTGAGGGATTTAGAAAGCAGCCACACAAAGGGTAACTTTAAGATGATGAAGCTGGGAGAGTCAGATGGGACCCACCATCACAGACTCACCAGGCCAAAGCAGTTTCAGTTTATTAGGTATTTAGTGAGAATTGGGAAGATCATTTTGGAATGGTGATGCCGTGATATTAGAGCCAGTTTGTTAGCCAGGGGAGAAAATTTATCACAATCCTGTCTGCAGCATATATTTACTTAAGATTCATTTTGTTCTTACAAAAAAGTATAGCTATTTTATAACATAAAAATAGAGGTTTTAAATATACATACTGAAAGCTTGTTAAAAGGATTGATATTGATTTGTTTTGTATTCATTTTTGAGTTCTTGTTTTGCCCTTGAGTTTGAGGTTTGATTTGAGCCGTAGTATGAATATAAAAGTACATGAATCCTCCTGCTGCACACCATGCCACCACTGTCCCTCTCCTCTCATGCCTGCAGCAGATCTGCATTTGACATAGCTTTGACCTTCTTATAATAGACTTCATCTGGATAAAGGTCCTTTGTGTAGCACCTGGTGCAGAGAATGTTCTTAGTAAGGTTGACTTTGAGAACAAACTCTTCGAGGTTTTAAAACCATAGCTGCTATTTAGGAACACAGCTAGAAAAGCCCCTCAGTTCACCTTTCTCCCTGGTTAAAACCACTTATCTTATCCTACTCTTGAATAATCAGTCATCTTTTAAAGAACTTAAGAGTATAATCTGAAGTTGTATGAGAAGGCTTCTCATACTTGAAAACCTGTTTAGCTGTGTGTCTAGTAACTGTTCTTTGTATTGCAGGAGATTTATATGGCGCTATTGGTTCTCCTGTACGATTAGCAAGGACAGTAGTAGTTGGCAAACGACAAGACCTGGTTCAGAGGTTGCTGTATTTTCTTACTTACTTCATAAGATGCTCGGAACTTCAAGAAACCCATCTTTTAGAAAATGGAGAAGATGAAGCCATTGTTATGCCAGGCACAGTGATTACTACCACATTAGAAAAGGGCGAAATAGAGGAATCAGAGTATGTGCTAATCACAATGCATAGAAACAAAAGCAGCTTGCTCTTTAAAGAGTCAGAAGAGACAAGAACTCCTAACTGTAACTGTAAATATTGCAGTCATCCACTCCTTGGGCAAAATACAGAGAATGTGTCACAACCAGAGAGAGAAGATATGCAAGACAACTCTAAGGAATTGCTGGGAATTGTAGATGAATGCCAAAAGAGTTCTCCTCCTGACTGCCAAGAAGAAAATGCTGTTGATGTTAAACAGTACAGAGACAAATTAAGAACTTGCCTTGACACCAAGTTAGAGACAGTTGTTTGTACAGGATCTGCTCCAGCAGACAAATGTGTGTTGTCAGAGACAGGATTGGAGCCAACAGAAGAATCTTGGCAGAGTAAGGAATTGCCGGATTCAGATAATCACACAGGCACAGCGATGAGATCCACAGGGATAGCTGTGGAAAAGAAACCTCCAGATAAGATTGTGCCCAGTGCGTTTTCCTGTGAGGTAACTCAAACAAAGGTTACTTTCTTGATTGGAGATTCTATGTCACCTGATTCAGATACTGAACTTCGGAGTCAGGCCGTGGTGGATCAGATTAACAGACATCACAGCAAACCACTGAAAGAAGACAGAGGGGTGACTGATAAGCATCAAGAAAGTAAACAAACAACTACGGACCAATCTGGAGAGTCTGGCACACAGAACATTGTTTCTGGAGAGTCCTGTGATCTTCCTTGTTGGAATCATTCAGACCTAGAAAGCATGAGCTTGTTTGATGAATATTTTAATGATGATTCAATTGAAACCAGGACTATTGATGATGTTCCTGTTAAAACAAATACAGACAGTAAAGAGTATTGCTGTATGTTAGAGTTTCCAAAAAGATCGTATACAAAAGATAACAAACAGAAAAATGAATTTTGTAAATGTATAGAAACAGTTCATCAAGATTCATGTAATGCCTGCTTTCCTCAGCAGGACCAAAGAGATACCCTCTCCATTCTTGTCCCCCATGGGGATAAAGAGAGTTCAGAGAAAAAAAATGCTATAGGAACTGAATGGGACATTCCAAGAAATGAAAGTTCAGATAGTGCCCTTGGAGATAGTGAGAGTGAAGACACAGGTCCTGATATAAGGAGACAAGGTGGCAGTTACTGTGGAGGGGAGCAGGAAGACTGGGCAGAAGAGGATGAGATACCTTTTCCTGGGTGAGTAGAAAGTTTCCACTTGAAACAGCCCTTATCAAAGCATGCACTATTCTTTTGTTTAGCTAGTCTCTAGAGATTGGTGATAACTTAAAAAAGAGGTCAGGGCTCCAAGATGGCTCCACAATAAAAAGCACCTGCCATACGGGCCTGATAATTTGAGTTTGATCCCCAAACCCACCATTAAAGAGACAGAACTGACTCCTAAGAGTTGTCCACTATCTACATGGACCTATGCCCAAAATAATGATTAATAAGATAATTTTTAATGTTATTATGCTGGTCAAAATCTCTTTTACTGATAGGGAGAATTAATGATTATTCCCTATATCATCCCCTTGTGAAGGCATCAGAGAAACATTAAAGAATATAAGTGAAATGTAGGAAATTGGTTTCTGCTTAGTTTTCAAACCATTTTGGAGTGAGTTATGGACATATACATTACAAGTATGGCACTTAAGGAGAATCTTTGAAATAGTAGGGAATAACAAATTTAGCCAAAGTGGGAATATGTATTTAAGGTCAAGTATGCAAGAAGGATATCCCCGCTTCAGAGTGTTACAGACCTATATTTTTAGCTACTTTGTTTCACACTGTGGTTTTCATAATCTGATTGTATGAGGAATGTGTTACAAATGTTTGTAAGGGACAGCTTCCTAAAGTCTGTTATAAAAGAATCATGCTATTCTTCAGACCTCCTGAAGGAGAGAACAGTATTTTGTGGTCTGTTTTAGTACTTAGACCAGTTTTTATAAATAGCTAATTTTATGCTGTATAGAGTTTATAAAAAGCAAGAGTACTGGAAAGACAGAATAGTAGAGTTCATAACCTTCCCCGTCCCATCTCCTGCCACTGGTAAAGGATGTTTCTTACTTACTAGATTTCCCTTCCTCGATCATCTTTCTTTCAGGTCAAAGTTAATTGAAGTGAGTGCCGTTCAGCCTAACATTGCCAACTTTGGAAGATCCTTGCTGGGTGGCTACTGCTCATCTTATGTTCCTGATTTTGTTCTTCAAGGAATTGGAAGTGATGAAAGGCTCCGTCAGTGCCTTGTATCAGATTTGTCTCATGCTGTGCAGGTGAGATACCTTCACAGCTCCTGAATATATTCAAAGCAAACTGTATTACTCTAATACAACCAGAAGAAAGCAGAATTCCTTGTATATTAGTTTTAGCTAAATTATGACCATATAACATAGTCATTGTTCTCTGAATCTTTCACTTCATATATAGTATCTGTGTCCTTGTATTTACCACTGTGAAGACAAGGATTGAGTTCTAGGAATATACCAAGTGGAGATTTGGATACAGAAAATACTTTAGATAGTCATAGTGTCAAAAATTGGAAATATCTAAGAGCATTTCTTAATTGCCCTTTCAGAATGGTTATTGTGTATATAGAGAAATATAATCAATCTCTGTGTTAATCTTTTATCCTATAGCTTTCCTGAGCTCTTGCTAGTTGTGCTAGTTTTTCATATAGACTCTTTGGAGTTCTTACACAGGATTCATGTCATCAGTAAACAGTGTTATATTTTCCATTACAGTCTTGATCATATTGGGTCAAATCTGTACAATGTTACATGGAAAGCAAGAGTGACAGTATTATCTTGTCCTGATCCTAGGAGGAAGCTATTGAGTCTTTTACTATTAGGTATATTTGTGATAGCGTTCTTGTAGATAGATACCCTTTTCAGATGGTGGAAATACCTTCTTTTCCAAGTCATTGTTTTTTTTTCTTGTGGTGGTGATGGTGTTTGTTTGCTCAGTTTGCTGTGCTGGCACTTGGGGGCTTGTTTCGTTTTGATTTTTGGTTTAGAAACAGTTTTGCTATGTAGCCAAACCTAAAATTTATTCTTAGTCTCGAGTTTTAAGATTACAAATTGTGCCAACATGCCTGGCTCTCTCCAACCTTTGTTTACTGCTTTTCTCCCCCATTTCTTAGTATCCTTTCTCAAAAAGTTAGCCACATATATTTACTTGGAGCTTTCTCACAATGTTTCTTCCTAAGGAACTGTCTGTCTTCCTCTCCTGTCTCACCTGCAATTCTTATGCGCATTGAAGTCCTCTCACTTTTGTTTCTCTAGTAGTTGTTCCTACTTCATCTGTAACTGGGTTTTTATTTTTTTCTTCTTTAAATATTGGTGTCTTCTTTGTTTACTTTCTAGGAAAGAATATTATTCAAGAGTGGTTGTTCATTAACTGGGTAAAGAGGTGGATATTGAGAATGACAAACTTGGGATCATGTAGGAGCAAATTTGCTGGCTTAGCTGTGTAATTATTGTAATGGTAAAAATGAAAGGGGAAAGGCCACTTACTCTCATTTTTGCTGTTCTTCTGTTTATCCAGGTTTTTTGTTTGTTTTGTGTTTTGTTTGTTTTTTAAGTCCTTAACCTATCGTAACAATAAAAGATAATAACATACTCAGCATTGCAGGACTATAATACTAATAGGTATGCTGTGTACATTATTGCCATTTTAATTCTTGGTATAAAGGATTTGACTTCCCCTGAGGGAAGTAAAAAAGTACAGCTTTCTGCTTTATGGCCTTTCACTGGTATGTCAGTGTAGTCATTAGTTTTGTTTTTGTTTTTTATTGCTGTTTTGCTTTTTTTTTTTTTTTTTTTTTTTTGCCAATTTGATACACGCTAAAGTCATCTAGGAAGAGGGAACATCAATTGAGAAATTGCATTTCCATCAGATTGTCCTGTGGACAAGTCTGTGATGTACTTTTTTAGATTAGTGACTGATGTGGGAGGGCTAACCCCTGTGGACCAAGCAGACTAACAAGCAAGTAAGCCGAATTCCTCTATGGTCTCTGCTTCAGTTCTGCCACAAGGTTCTGCCTTGAGTTCTCGTCTAGATGTTTCTTCATAATGGGCTATGACTGTAAGCTGAAGTAAATCTGTTCCTCCCCAGGTTGTTTTTTTATCATTGTGTTTATCACAGCAAACAAATCAAACTAAGACAGTGAATTAAAATATTATTTTTCTCTGTTGTAACTATGAAAATACTGTGATCAAGGTACCAAGTAAGATGAAGATACACAGAATAGAAGAAACACTTCATACTCTTTTTATTCAAGCCTGATTAGAGTATTTTCAGTCCTCTACTTTCATGTAAACGTGGATCTAAAAACACAATGGGGATATGCTAGTGTGTTTGTAGGGAAGTGGTTTTTTTTTTGACAGTGTGTTGATCAAAGGCAGGTCAGTGCATGGGACATGTTCCCTTTTGATAAGTCAGGTCAGTGAATGTGGACTTGGTCTCCTTTAAACACTATAACCATGTTCTGCTTACATATCCTGGAAAAATAGAAAAGCTGATACACACAGGCAATAGTGTGCTTCGTGGCATCATTGAATCACTCCTGTGGTTCCAAGGCATGTTGATGGCTGATAGCATAGAATTTTACTATTGTCTCATTTGCACAAGTAAGTTTCTGTCAAAAAGAAAGAGAGAAAAAAAATTTAGCTTTTTCAAACTAAGAACTGTTCTAGTTGTCTGGCATATACATTTGTGAGTAGTTGACTGATCAAAAAGACTAGGGAAAGTTAGATTCTAGATTTAAGGATATAGAGTTTTATTAATGAATCTAAAGTATATGTCATGGTTTCTAATAATTATTTCAATGTATTTGTTATTAATTATTCTGTTTTCTATTAAGGATTCTTTGGTAATAGCTGTTAATATATTTTTCTGCTTTTTTAAAATTAATTGACTTGTTCTACTTACATTACCATTGAAAACTTTGCTTATTATAACTTGAATTTTTTTCTTTCTAGCATCCAGTGTTGGATGAACCAATAGCAGAAGCTGTCTGTATTATAGCTGACATGGATAAATGGACTGTTCAGGTGGCCAGCAGTCAGAGACGAGTGACAGATAATAAATTGGGAAAGGAGGTGTTGGTTTCTAGTCTTGTTTCCAACCTGCTTCATTCCACTCTTCAGCTTTATAAACATAACTTGTCTCCAAACTTTGTAAGTATATGTAAGGCTTGATTGACTTTGAGTACTCTGCTAAGTGAACTTGCCTTACTAAGTACAAACACTAAATATTCTTACTAGTTTTTATTATTGTTTGGCTCATAGAAGTTTTACAATGAATATTTATCCTCTTCCACTCCAACCACTGTGGAGACAGTATCTAGAGCTGGGATATTTTGGAAGGTTAGAATCGATCATTAAGATTGTGTAGGGCTTGAGTGTTGGCACACATGATAGGATAGTGGTCTACTAAAAAAGAAAAATTGATTGAGATTTTCTTGTCTCCACCCTGTGAGAATACAGTGAGAAGGCAGCTGTCCATTATCCAGAAAGAGCTCTCACTAGAATCCAGCAGTACGTGCACCCAGATAATTAATTTCTCCATTTCAGAAATATGAGACAATCTATTACTGAGGCCATTCATCTGTGAGCTAAGAATGAAAGGGATGCACTTTGATTTCAGCAGCCAGATTTTTTTAATCACATGCAGTGTGACCATGCAGTATTTCGTTTGTGTAGGATGTCATTTCGGACCCCCATCATCATGTCAGGAGTTTGAATAATTTCACTTTGTGACAGTGATAGCCTTTTGATACCTTCTCCCACTTTCAGGGCTCATTCTTTCTCATGTTAAGAGAACTATAAAATAGCATGGCTCAAAGGCTTTTTGGATCAGTATGGCAAAACTCAACAGCATTGCTCAGTGTCAAAGACAGAAAGCTTCCCACAAGATTAGTTATGAAGAAAACTATTTTCACCACTTTAACTCAGCACAGTACTTAAGTCCTAGCCAGAGCGATTGAGGAAAACCAGAAAGAAAACCCATCAAAATTGGAAAGGAAGATAGACTTTAATTCTATTTGCAGATTACATGATGTAGAAATAGAAAGCACACATTTCATGAGAAAAATTGATAGTATAACAATTATATACTATATATGTACTATATACGGGATATAGTCCTGTATCCTACTATGAGCAAACTGAAAAGGAAATTAAGTAGTTCTGACATAGGCATTGTTGTGACCACATGAGTGGCAAGAGGATGAAGGATTCAGCTTCAGCTACATACTGAGTTTAAGGCTATCTTGCCTCATTATAAATGAATGAATGAGGAAAGATCCAAGGGGGAGGGAAAATAAAGCATTTCCATTTACAGTAGTAAAAAATAAATCTTTTAGAAAGAAATGTAACCTTTTAGAAAGAAAAGGAGTTGTAACTGGAAAAATTATAGAAATGAAGTAGGAGACATAAATAATGGAAACACCCAAGTCTGTAAATTGGGACACTTTTTTTGTTTGTTTGTTTCAGTTCAAGTTTTATGGCCATTCTGAACATCAGTGGACCCTATCTTACAAAACAAAACAGCAAAATTAGAGAAGTCAAACTTCCTGATTTCAAAACATGGTGGTAGTATTATGAAGACCAGAATACAGACAAAATCAGTCTTCGTTCATTATAGAATGAAGAGCCCAGAATTAAACCTTCTCGTATAGGGTTGGTTTCAGTGATAGTGCCAATACCACTCTCAATTAGAAAAAGTGTTTTCATCAAGAGACAGTTACATTTTTAAAAAAAGTTCTTGAGTCCATATTTTATGCCATATATAAAAATGAGCTCAACTTGGATAAAAGACCCATACTTAAGAGCTAAAACTTTTGTTGCTTGTGTTTTTAGTGTTACATTTAAAAGAATCACTTTGTTGTTCTCAATTTATATCACGGAACGTTTTCCTCTTTGCTTTCTTATAAGTTTTATAGTTTATCTCTAAACTAATAATTACTAGAGTGGGAGAAGGGAAAGGAAGGGAAGCTATTATTGGGTAAAGAGTTTGTTATGAAAAATGCTCAGAATAGAGGGTGGTTAAAAATTGTACCTTGTAGATGTTCTTAAATGCCACCCAGTTATAAACTTTAAAATGAAATGTTCAGTGTTGTTCAGTGTTGGGGCAGAGGATGTAGCCCAGGTAGAGTACTTGTCTCCCATGCACAGAGCTGGGTGTTTGATCCCTAGTGCCTCATAACCCAAGAATGGTGGTCCCTATAACATCAGTATTTGCCAGGCAGAGACAGGAGAATCAGAAATTCAAAGTCATCCTGAACTTCATAGCAAATTTTCAGCTAGCTTGGTAGCTAGATGGCTACCCCATCTCCAACTAAAAAACATAAATGAACAGTTAATAAGGTAAATTGCATTGTCTGTTTTATATATACATATTCTATAGCTAACATTTTCTTAAAGCATTTTTAGCCTAAGCAAGAATTATGGATTAGATACCTACCATAACACAATCAGTGAGCCCCACATCCATTCAATTTTCTTTGCTAGTAAAAAAACAAGTTTTTATCAGGCACTTTTAGTTGTTCATTTTCATTGGAAAGAAGTTTAGTGTTTATTTGAAATTATTTTTCCCCCTCAAGCATATATAATATCAATTCTATGAAAAAATCATCTATTTTAGGAAATGTACAAATTAATTGCAACAGACAAAATGTAGGTGTTTTAACTTTTACTATTTTTTAGGTTAGAAAGCTCATTCAGCAAGGTCTACTTGTTCATTCTTTGAACTGTTGTAAGCTTTTTTTACATTTGGTATATATGATTATGTATATTTATCAGATTTGAAATTAAAATATGTTTTAAAGTCTTGTAAAGGAATATTGATGATCACTGTGCAGCATCTAGAATGCTGGTGAATTGTACATTTAAAATGATTGAGATGGTAAATTTTATTTCAGTTTAAAAAGAACAGTGTTGCAGGAGTTTATCTTTATTGACTAGAAACAGATTAATGCTCTTTTCCAGCTAAAACTACATGCCTACTTTGTTCTGAACATAAATTCATGTTGGAATGACTATTTTGAATTGTGTAAAGCTTGATGCTCTGAAATTTGCTAATTGGGTGTGGTGGTGCATACTTGTAATCTAGCACCCAAGAATTTGAGGCCACCCTGAGCTATGTGGGGAGCTCAAAGCCAGCCTCAGATACATAGCAAAATTCTGTTGTTACCCTTAATGCCCTCTCCCTCGCAGGGAAAGAAATTTGACATTACTAAAGAATTGGAACAGGTTTTCTAACACAGAGTTTGGTTCTTCCCTAACTGCAGTGTGTAATGCACCTGGAAGACCGGTTACAGGAATTATACTTCAAGAGCAAAATGCTGTCCGAGTACCTGAGGGGACAAATGCGTGTTCATGTCAAGGAGCTAGGAGTAGTTCTTGGGTATGTTAATGGTTTCTTTTTTGGCTTTGCTATGTATCTTGTCATGTTTCTTGGAACTGCTTTTTGTTATTTTGTGTCTTTTCCTATTAGAAGTTGTGTACTGTTAGTGTTTAGGTTTCTCTATATCCTAGAAAAGTAGATTCCTGTCACCCACTAATACAAATGCATTGACCCTTGCAACATCCCTGTAGTTTGTTGAGATACAGGCAGAGGGAATTAAACCAAATTCTTTATCTTGAAAAAAAAAAAGTGTTCATGTTTTAATTTAATAAGTTAAATTTGTTGTAGATAAATTATTGTAAGCATCTAAACTGCCTTTTAAATAAGCTGTTTGAAGTACTGATGCTCGGTTTGTGGTAGCTCTTTTCTGCAGGTTACTGTTCCTCACCATGATCTTTATAGTATATTGACCTACTCTATAGTAACTCCCTGAAAGTAACAGCTATCTGAAATGCTAACTAAGGAGGAAAGGGGAGTTAGAAGTTGGTTTCTAAGCATAATGTAGGTTTTCTAAGCATAATTTACATTATGTGCTGTTAGTTTTTCTATGTTCTATGAGTATGTGCATGATAAAATTCTAATTGAAGGAATTAAAGATTTTTTTTTTTCCTAAATTCAAACAGAAAGTGATCACCATCAATCGTTTAGAGTCCAGTGTGTATTGCAAACCAAGTTAAAGTCTAAACTTTTTTTGTCATCCATTCTGGGAGTCACTCACACATAAGTACATACATTACCAGAGTTATATACCATCCCCTTTGCCCATTTGTTTTAGTCATTCTGTAGTGTGTGGGCAATAGCCAAGTTGGAAGTGGCCAGTTCTTTAAATTAACATGCCCTTTGTCACATACTAGGACTGAACAGGGATTTGAATGATTCCGAATATTTCTGACTTCAATACTATTTTTATTCTATACCAAAGATTATTCATGTTCTAGTGAGGCTTTTAGAGAATGGATCTCCAGTGTTTGGAAAATCAGAAACAGAAAATAATTTCATTTTCCTGGGACGTGGAAGAAAATCTGTGTGTGTGTATGTGTGTGTATGTAAGTGTAATACCTGTATTAATAATACCTTTAAAAAATTAACTGATTTTTCAAATAATGTACATATAACCCAAGTTCATGGTACATTTGGTGCAAAATGAAAAGTAAGTTAGCATCATCTTTTCCTCAGTTTCCAACCCTAACCTTAACACCGTTGGCATTGTTTATTGTTACAGAATTTTAAAATTACATAAAAGCAGAAGTTGGTTTATACTCTATGTCAGTGTGCAGTTGTGCAGTGTGCAGTTAATATAGCTTGAATATTTCTTCATATGGATACATACTGATATATCTGATTTTAATGGTGCATAGCATTCCATTTTATGATTTATAGTTTATAATTTTTTGCTGTTATAAACCAATGCTGGAATGCAAATAGATTTTTTACCTGGGTAGAATAAATTCCTAGTAGTAGAATGTTTGATTAAAGGACATTCACATTGACTGTACACATAATTTTGATAAGACTAAATGCTGTCTGGAAAGTATAGACTGAATTCCCATAAACAAGAAGCCATCACTTATTAGCCAAACTATTATCAGACTTCCAAAAATTGTTGCTACTAAGCTGGAAGATGACATAGGATTTTTTTCTTTTCAAATTCCTTAAACAAGTTAAATATAAGTAAGTTTTTCTAAATTTTTGACTATTTTTCTTTTTCTGAAAATTATTTCAGTTTTAAAATTTTTGTTTATTTTGAGACAAGGCTTCACTTTGTAGCTTAGTTTGACCTCAGACTTGTGATTCTTTTCCTTTAGTTTCCCCACTGCTGGGTTATAGGTGTGTGCGTGCCACCATTCCCTGCTTTGAATAATTTGTAGTATGACGTATTTTAAAGAAATTTCCATTACTTATAGCATATATTATAGAAATACTTTTGGGTAAAAACTCACACAGACTATTATTTTATTACTAGTCAATTTTATTTCTTGCACATCCATTCCTAGATAAATTGCAGGTCAGCTGTGATGCTTTCCTGTGTCTGTGCCTTGATTTCCTTTGCATTTGGAAGCTTTCTTTCCTTTAAATCTGTGGTGCTACTGTTAGTGAAACTTTCCAGCTGCTGATATCTTTTACCCATTTCCTTTGGTCAGAGTGAACCCTTAAGTGCTGAGAAGCATTGGCATTGTGGGAATGACCATTGCTTATAAGATTCATATTTTGGACATAGAAAGCCTGAACTGAGTTTTCTTTTCTTTATTTCAGGATCGAATCCAGTGACCTTCCTCTTCTGGCTGCTGTAGCAAGCACCCACTCTCCATATGTTGCTCAAATACTCCTTTAACATGCCTAGAAGTTAACTTTGGTTTAAAGTTGAATAGAAACCAAAAAGGGCAGGCACAGCCTGTATCTGAGTTGTTGCTGTCCTGTTTTGTGTTCGTTTTCTCCATCATGCTTCTGTGTGAGTGTGTTGTTCCAGCATGCTGTGTTGCATCGCAGTCTGTATAGATCTGATGGCTTTTTATTTTTAACTGGATATCTGGGTAGTGGTAGATCTTCAACCAAGTGAAACTAAAGCAACTTAAATAATTGGGAGTGGGTAGCATTTATAAAAGCCAAAATGAAATTTCTGTGCGTATCCAGGAATTTCATGCAAACTCTAAAATGTCACAACTCATAAATAGCAATAGATGTCTCATGACCAAATGTCAGAAATTGCCATTTCACTAATTTTAATTCTTATTTCTATGGTACAGAAATCTACAAGACTTTGATTTATTTGTTGTTTTGCAATTCAGATCAACTAATTTCTACTTATTTAAGTATTTTAAACAACCTGTTAATTATAAGAAACTCAGAATGAGTGAAGATGTCATGTTACCCATCCAAGTGTACATATGTATCTATTTTTTTAAAAAAGCAGGGTTAGAAATACAATATTGATAAACATGCCTTTTTAAAAAAATATTTTTTCATTTAGTATTGTATGTAATGTTGAAATACTACCTTCTGATAATTTTTCTGTTTCACACACACTAAAATATATTTAAAGCCAATCTTTTTGAGGCTGAAGGTTATAGATTCCCTAAAAATACTACTTTATACCATTTGTTTTGTAAGAATGAGCTAATTCTTATTGATATTTACATATTAATTTAGTAAATACAAATTAAGATTAAAAAGTGCACCAAAGCAATGGCAAAAATACTATATTTTTAAATGTGCTCAGGTGGCCACAAACTTTGATCTCAGTATCAATCATTGAACCCATATGAGCAGAATATTTGCTAATAATCCTTAATTTACACTAGTAGAAGTAATAACTTTAAAAATTATTCTCTTTTATCTACGCGTTCCTTTCTTTTAAAAGCTAATTGATTTTCAAAGCTTTCCACTTACCATTTGTTGTTGTCTTTGTATATAATGTAGATTGTTGCTTGTATGAAAGGCTAATAAGGAACCAAACTCTTGTAAGTAATGTAAATAAAAAGGTGGGTAGATAATGTTTTCAGTATACTCTACTACCTCAGTTTACTTGAATACTGAATTATAGCTTACTCTTCGCTTGGGTGGGCTAAGATATATGTAATGCTAGAATTAAAGTTAGCTTTTGTTTTCATTGACTAATCTAAAATTGTTTTTTGCTCAAAAACAAAACAACAAAAAAGAACCTTATTTGCTTGTTCAGTTACTGAATACATTTACTATAACACATCCATTCTTGCTATTTAAATTTTTCAATAATTAATGAAAAATTTCTGTGGTTTATAGTCTTCAGAATCTTGAATTTATAGTATCTGGTTACATTTTTTTTCTTGCTTTGTGTGTTCAAGAGAATTCCAACTAGAAAAGAATAAATAGAACGTTTTAATGGAACATAAACCCCACAGTTGGCCTTATCCTGTTAGCTGGTTCCAGTTAGTACCTGGGTCTCCCATGGATCACTTGTTGCCAAAGAATGTTTATAGATGTGTTTTCTTTGGCATCCTTGTATTCCATCTGTTAGTGGGATTGATCTGTTGTGTTCTGTTGAAATTCAGCTAGTAGATTTCTGTCAGAATTTCAAATCTGTAAAAGTTCCTCTATGGGCCATTGTACATTTTTTTTTTTTTATTGTGGCTGAGAATAATATGTAGCAGGTAGATAATGTTTTTGTTTTCTTAACCATGGAACTTTTCATAGTTCTATTTGAAATTTCTCATTACCACTTAGTAATTCTAGTCTTTAATAAGTGAATGGCTTGTGCACTTATTATTCTTAAAATTAAGCTTTGCTGGAAAGGAAAGGCCTATAGTTTCTTAAAGAAGTCCTTATAAGCTTCTTATTCTAGTCCTTATAAGATTGTGAGTTTGTAATTCTAACCTTGTCTGATTTGTATACCTTTATTATCATATTCTTTACTTACTCAAAGCCCAAGGAATGAGCTGCTACTTTAGAGTGTGGCTGTGGTAAATGTGAAAAGAGTTTGGCCTGTTTAAAATAATTTTTTCAATTACTTAATGGTACAGACAAATATGTGCTACATATTAAAAACACCTGTTCATTGTAACAGGAAATTAAAAAGGGATCTTTTATATAGAGAATTAAAATTAATTTTCTGCACATGTAAACTAATTGGTTTGATTTTAAATATCTTGGCATTTATTAATATGTCTTAATTTTGAATTTGAAAATATTAAGTGCAATAAACATACTAGTACAGATTTCATTTTGTTGCAATTGGCGCACAATGTAGATGATCGCTAAAAACAATTTGCATAATGCCTACGTCTGGTAGCTGTCTTATGAGAATGTTCTGCTTTCTCTTAAGTTATTTAGGTGGTGAATATATAAAATGTACATACTTGTTTCTTGTTCTGAATACATTTCTCAAATGTACACCTGTATTATAATAACCTTCCAGTTCTAGGGGAAATTTGTGCAATAAAACACACATGTCAATTTGATGGGTAATGTTGGTGTTTCTTTCATGTGTTAGTGAGATATATGTTACATTTTAGACTCTGATATCAGACAACCTAGATTAGTATTCCAGCTTTGACACCTTTGAGCCTGTGACCTTTATATATATTGGTAGAAATCTGTGAATACTTTATGACATTGCAAGAGTCAAGTAAAATCATGATTGTTAAGAATTTAGCTAAATGCCATGACTCAGTAACTTTTTAGCTGTTACTTTTTGCCAGGTAACCTGAGTAGTTACCATATAATATTCAGAGAATTTTTAATATGTTCTTATAATTGTAATTATAGTTCCCAAAATACACTTGTATATTCACTGATATACTCAACTCTACTCACTGTGATAAATTGAAATTTAAGTCCAAACCCATCCTAATAAACCCAAACCAAGAAGACACCATGTAAAATTACGTAAGAACATTTTATCTGAAACAAGTGACCATTAATTTTACAATTGAACAACTTCAACAATGGACTATTGGCTTGGAGTTTTGCTCTGCTTTGCTTCCTGATTTAGATGAGCAAGTGTTTCCTCTTGTTGTACATCATGTGGGATACAGCTCACTATTCATCCTTGGCACCTGCTTCACAACAGTATTTTAACCTTAGGTTTGTTGGGAAGCTGCCTTCCTTAAGTTAGATTGAATTGAGGTGAGTTATCTTCCTTGAGGCAATACTAGACCAGAACCCAGTTTCACATAATAACTATCACTTTTATATTTAAACAAAGAGAAGTGTGCTCTTTTAAATCAGTGAAGTATCAAACACTTGGAAAGCAAAGATCAATTATTTATGAGCTGTTCCCATAAACTTTCATAAATTTTGTAACATTTCTAAGTAGTATGGAAGACTGATTTTGGTAATGAGAAATTGAGTATGAGATACAGAGAATTTAGCCTGTGTATCTAAAATCATACAGTCTCCTATAAAGTCTATCTTGTCTCTTAGACTAGAAAGTTTTCCTAGCTATTTGGGGTGACAGGTGGCAAAGCTATCCAAGGTTTTTTATCTGCTTTCCTGTGTGGAAGGGAGGCCTAGAGTACCAAGTGAGATCAAGCCCAAGCTGCAGGCCAGTGAGGACTGAGAAAGTTGCAGCTTATCAGGTGCATGCATGAACTTGTCATGTCTACAAATTATTAGGCAAGCTTGGCTGTTAGTAATTTTCTATTCTAAACTTCTAGGGAATAGCTAGAATAGCAGAGTTTGCTTAAGGGTAACAAGTTTAGCAGGCTTCCAGCAGGGGTCTATTGTTTTCTGTTTATTTGTAATTGGATCTAAGTTGACTCAAGATATTTTTAATTTTAAAATAAACCATCGGGCTGGAGAGATAGTTCCGATAAGAACAGCTACAACAACTGCCTGGCAATGGTGGCACACACCTTTAATTACAGCATTCAGGAGGCAAAGGCAGGCAGATTTCTGTGAGTTTGATGCCAGCCTGGTCTACAGAGTGAGTTCCAGGACAGCCAGAGTTACAACAGAGAGAAACCCTGTCTTGAAAAACAAAACAAAACAAAAAAACAGTTATAACAGAGAAACCCTGTTTTGAAAAAACAAACCAACAAACAAACACCAGTTGTTACTCCTGCCGAAGATTTGAGTTCTGTTCTCAATAATCAACATGATGGTTCACAACCCTGCATCACTCCAGTTTTAGGGAATATGATGCCCTTCTCTGGACTCCAGGGGCACTAGATGTGTACACAGTACACATACATACATGCAGGCACAACATTCATACACATAAATAGTTTTTTAATCTCAGATTTTCTTAATAAAAATTTTTAATTACATTAAAACTATCCAAATTATTCAAACTGGAACTTATATTTTAGAGAAATCATTTTCCAAAAGAAATAGAAGTAGTGATATTTAGATTGTGCTGGCAACATGCCAAATGATTCACATGATTTAGCTCATAATCTTTAGAACCCTTAAAGCCCACTATTTCCATACAGATGTGATGTTCAGAGATACATTAAATAGCTTCAGGGATGAATTTATAAAAGTCGTAGAATGCTTGCCCTGAGTTGGATCAACACTGGGAAAACACCTTCCTTTCTTAACTAAAAGTTAGATTCAGGTCTGATTGCCTGCAAAGTTCAAGTTTGTAATGATGAAGCTTTAGGGTTTTTTTTCCCCCTCTTTCAAAATATTAAGATGACACTGAACATACTAATCTTTGGGGAGAGTGAAACATGATTTAAGACAGACCTTTAAGATCTAGTTTATTTATATACACATAAACGATACAGGTCACCTGCAACACTGTCCTAGTTACTATTTATTGCTGTGATAACACTGACCAAAAGCAACCTGGGGAGGAAAAAGTTGGCTTTCCTTTCATAGAGAGTCCTGTGAGGCAGGAACTGAAGCAGACAAAGGAACACTGATTACTTGCTTGTCAGTTTGCTTGTTTATAGAACCCAAGATCACTAGCCCAGAGGTGGCACTACCCACAGTGGGCTGAGTGTACCACCTCAATCGTTAATCAAAGAAATGGGCCTCACAGACTTGTTCATACTCCAATCTGATGGAGGCATTTTGAGGCTTTCTCTTCCCAGATGACCTTGTGTCAGGTTGACAGATTAACCAGCACAAGTACTGTATAACTTTCACAATTTATTTCTATTGTGGCTGAGCCATAAGGGCTTTTGTGTCCAAACCTCAAAAAAGATGTGCTAATAAGCATGTTGTAAACTTCAAGCTTGGGCAAGCCCCAGGGTCCAACGGAAAATATAGCATTGTCATTACTCTGAAATGTCACAGCCTAAACTCTCAGGTTCTTTATTAGAGATTCTTAACCTACCACCAGAAAGGTGTTATGATTGTTATTGGAAAACATGTCTAATCACAGAATACTAAGTTCCCTAGTTAACTGCTACTCTGGAAAATATTATGATGTACCTAGATGTGGTCACAGCCCTCCCTCAT
>JAMJFZ010002254.1:0-27500 GCA_026225945.1 Cricetomys ansorgei
GGAAGTGGTCAGGTTAGTCCCAGCTTTTACGATCTTCTAACTCCTGTTTTTAGGTGCTAACTGTGTGTGTATGCAGCACAATGACATGCTTACGTGCTCAAATAGATGAGCATGGAGTATGTGATTGTGAATACTCAGCTTTCCTCTTAACTCTGGTGACCCGCCATCCTGGAAGCCAAGGGTGAGCCTGTCTACCTGGTGGCTTTGTTAAGAGGGTTAAATGGCTTTAGATTATTTAAATGCCTCCCACCATTTCTGGCACATTCTTAGAGAAACTCGAGAACCTTGCTTTTTTACCTTTACCTCTACCATATGCTCTGCTTCTGAAAGAGAGGCTGGCACACAACAGGTGCTCAGCCAGTGCTAGCTAAGTTAATAACTCCCTTCATGAGTTACCAAAACTATATGCATGTTTCTAGGACAATTCCAAGAGGGGAAAGCTGCATACCCTCTTCTGCTCACAAAGGAGGACTAACTCTGACTTGGGACCTGGACTCTAGAGGGCAGAGCAATAGGTCTGATTGACAGTACCGCCATCCTGCTGTGGACGTGTGAGTTAGATGCTCCTGTGATAATATTTCCAAAGGGAGGCGCATCTGTCTTCTTCATCTATTTTTATTCCGGGTATTAACTAGAACCTTCCAAATGCATTGGTTCCACTCACTTCGGATAAAAACCCAAGCTACATGCAACTTTGGTTCCTGTTTATTTAGTTACCAAAAGGATCCACTTCTTAAACCATCAGATTGTTTTTCTAAGAGATCAGATTTCCACGTGGGAGGGTGTTAATTTGGTCAAGCAGTATCATGCATATGTAGAGACATAATCCAAGTATGTGGATTATATACACATACCTGTGCGCCTCATTCATGCTAGTTACTAAGCATGGTTGACAGGAGCTGCCAGACATGCAGTAAATGTGTCTACGGGTCTTTAGATAGTGTTTTCTTAGATACAGGAAGTTGAGTTGTGTCAGGAGAGAGCAAAGCCTAACCACTGCCCCCAATCCAACTTGAGTACTCAATTGGAAAGGCTTCAAGCAGCCTTGAGCATATCGCAGTGTCAGACTTAGATAAAATGCTGTGAAGGAAAGACATACTAAGACTTCAAAACATGATGATAAAAAACATCAATCCTATTTAGAGCACATAAAAATTATAGAAGAGACATGACACTCTGCTCATCTCTGTGCCTCCCTCTCTGAACAGAGTGTCACAGAGTTCCTCCCCCTAATCTCAGTGCTGAGCAGTCTTAGAAATGAGAAGGAAGGCAATTAATCAGACCACAGCGAGCTTCCGCAAACAGGGTCTAGTCTCCACTACCCAGAGCCCAGATAAAACCAGAATAACCTACAAGGCTGCCCTGTTCCCGATTCAACTTCTGTGGAAACTAACCATTTCGTTCTAAGCACTTAAAGAAACTGAACTGAGTTCAGAAAGAATGGAAGGAGGAGCGGTTTGCCCATTATAAGACATATCCAACCACTGATACTAAAAACCCAGTAGGCAGGGGCTGGAAAGATGGCTCTGTGGTTAAGACCACTGGCTGATCTTACAGAGGACCAAGGTTTGATTCCCAGAACTCAAGTGGCAGCTCACAACCATTTGTGACTCCCACCCCAGGGGATCCAAAGCCCTCTTTTGGCCTCCAAGGGCACCAGGAACATAGGAGGCACATAGACATATATGTACACAAACATTCTTACACATAAACAACTAAACAAATCTTTTAAAAATTAAAATTGAGCATGCTGTAGCCTGCCGTGAGCGTGTCTATCGCCATGTGTGCATTCACCCTAGTAGGGTGGGAAAGAGAAGGGATTGTGGATTGCAGGCTATGAGCTGGGACGGAGGAGGAACTATAGAAAGCCAGCTGGAGGTGAGGGGGGAAGGGAGAGCAGCAAGGGAGTGGGTGGAGATGCCACAGAACCCAGTACTGTGCTTGTTGTCTTAGTTAGGGCAACTATTCCTATGGCAAACACCATGACCAAAATCGAGTTGAGGAGAAAGCATATATATATATAATATATAGATAGATAGATAGATAGATAGATAGATAGATAGATAGATAGATATAGATATAGATATAGATATAGATATATATAAAATTTGGCTTACACATGCACATCATAGTCTATCATTGAAGGGAGTCAGGGCAGGAACTCAAACAGGGCAGGAACCTGGAGGCAGGAGCTGATGCAGAGGCCATGGAGGAGTACTGCTTACTGGCTTCTTCGCCATGGCTTGCTCAGTCTGCCTTCATATAGAACCCAGGACCATCAGCCCAGGGATGGCTCCACCCACAATGGACTGTGCCCTCCCCAATCAATCACTAATTAAGAAAATGCCCTTGCCTACAGGCTTGCCTGCAGCCCTATCTCACAGAAGCATTTTCTCTGTTGAGGCTCCTCCTCTCCGATGACTCTAGCTTGTATCAAGATGACACAAAACCAGCCAGCACATATACTAACCTAAAAACGTAATTTTAAAAGAGTATGTGGGGGCTGGAAACCTCACTGCTGTCAGATTAGATACGTAATACTGTTTACTGAAATTATTTTATGCATTTCATTAAGCAGTTGAACACCAACTCATATATGTAACATGCATTTAAATTACCTAGCTTATAAAACATAGCAATTTATAAGTCCCTATAAAAATATAAACTTAACAGCTGAGATAATATTTTCCTTTTGAAAAATGCAAACTTAATACAGCAGAATACATGACTTACACATTCTGATTCCACGGCTCAAACACAGTATCATACATGTTTAGGGGTTTTTGTTTTGTTTTTGTCTTTTTAATTCTCTTGGCTTACATTGAACTTATGTTTAACAAAAACAAAAACAAAAACACACTAACCATCCTCAGAGGCCTAGGGTCCCCGTGAACCACCACACCTGACACACTACTGTCCAGCTGTGGTGCACGTCAAGCTGTTACCATATTGTACCACCTCTCCCTGAATGTCTCCAACCAACAGTGAGGGCCTCAGGACAGCAGAAGTCTGAGATTAGGACCTGATAGTTCAGTGGATCACAAAGGCAAAGAAGACAAAATGCAGAAGATAAAATGGGGTTGATGATGCCACAGGGCAAGGGTCACAGAAAGAAAGGTGAAACAAGGGGTCAAAGATTCACACTGGTCCGTGTGTCTGACATCATATATTCTAGAAAGGGATCACAAAAGGAGACCTCCAAGATTACCCAGCCAGTAAGAACACTGAGACAGAACAGGGCAGAGGGGTTGAGTAGCCAGAAACACTCTGTTCTGTGAAATCTTAGGAGCACTGCGGTTGGTGACCAGGTCTGGAGCTAAGAACATGAGAAGCAGCTTTCACTTCCTGGCTGAGCAGACATAAAAGGGAGATATTCTTAGAGGAAGTAGTTGGCAAGAGAAGTTCCCTGGCCAGAAAAACCTCTGGCAGCTGCAGAGCGATTCCCACAGTCATTACAGCACAGAAGCTGGGCAGGAGGGAGGCTACCTTGTTAAAGCTAAAGCAAGTGACTCTGGTTCTGAGTCAACCGAAGGCCAGGGTGCTTCTAAGAACTGCCAGAGAGGCCAGGCTGATGCCCAAGATGCTTCCCTTCTTTTTGTAACTCACGCAGACACCCAGCTTCCAGCATTTTCCAACAACTAATTGTAAATACATGTGATCAAAAGAAAAAGCTGTTTTCCCAAAGACGCACCTTGGATTGGCACGGAAAGAAACAAAAGGCATGAAACCATTCCTAAAGCCAAACTTGGTAAGACGCACCTATAATCAGTAGGAGATTATAATCCAGGCGGAAGATCGGGAGTTCCAAGCTAACCGTTCTAAGAGCCTAAGGACAGTCTGAACTTACGTGCTTACATTAGACACTGTCTCCAAAGATAAGAACATAAAGAGTAAGCAATGCTTGTGCTAGCCCAGACTTATCGCAAGTGTTGCCTACGAGCTCAGCCCCATCCAGGGCTCCGGGGCCACAGTCACGAGCATAAGCATACCTTGAGGTCAAGAGGGCTTGGTGCTGTTGTTTTGTTTTGGTTTTTAACACAAATTTAATCTTTTGATCTCAGTGAAGAGCAGGCACAGCCCAGGGACACTACCCGCCGTTATGATATATCATGGAGCTGGCTCCTTTTCCTGTGAAAGTAAAGCTAACAGCTGGGAAATGTAAGTGGGAAGTGTCTCAAATATTAGTGCTTCAGTAGATAGTACAGAGAAGATAAAGCAGAAACTCTCCCAAGCACACATGGGCTCCCATGTGTGACCAACAGACAATCTCTAACCGCTGTTCTTAACCTGCGGGTCCAGATCTGTTTGGGGGTCACCTAAGACCATCTGCATATCAGATCTCTACATTATGATTCATAACAGTAGCAACATTACCGTTATGAAGTAGCAACAAAAATAATTTTATGGCTGGGGGTCCCCACAACATGAGGTGATGTTAACTGTGTTAAAGGGCCACAGCATTGGGGAGGTGGAGAACCACAGAGGAACCACTATCTTCCTAAAAGATCTGTATGCATTCTGAAGGGTCATTGCTACCATCTGTAGATAGGTTGATGTATGTTTTTCTTCTCTCTTAATTTGAAAGTC
The DNA here is from genome assembly GCA_026225945.1 of Cricetomys ansorgei. Classification (NCBI taxonomy): domain Eukaryota; kingdom Metazoa; phylum Chordata; class Mammalia; order Rodentia; family Nesomyidae; genus Cricetomys; species Cricetomys ansorgei. The sequence continues at coordinate 4,588 of JAMJFZ010002254.1, forward strand.
TCCACACTCTACATAATATGTATGAACATATGTATTTCTTACTCCCATTTATGTGGAGAGGGAGTTGAGACAGGTCTTGAGTGGCTCAGGCTAGGTGGCCTTGTACTCCTGTCCCTACCTCCCAAGGGATCACAGGCGTGCACTGCCAAGCCCAGCTCCATGTCATAATTTAATACAACTAAAGAACCAAGTTGCAGCATGGAAGGAGTTAACAACTCTGGAAGGCCACAGGGCCAGGACCAGGGTAAAGGCCTCTTTGAAGCTGTAGACCTCATTCTTAGAATTCCACATCTGAGGAAGACAGTTTTAGGCAGACAAGGTGAAGGAGAGGGTGGGCGTCCCTCCCCCCTTGTCTGAGTGACAGTAACTCGGGGTGTCTCTGCTCCACCTTTGCTCCTTTCTTCTGTAAAACCCTTTTCTTCTAAGCTGATACTAAATAGCTCCTTGGGTTAAGAAAGAAAAACAGGAAACAGCACTTTCCCTTCTTTTAAAAACAGCCTTTTACAGACATGGAAACTGCTGCTCTGGGCCTCAGACAGCTTCCTGAGGCTCTTCCTACTTCTAAGCTGCTAAGGGCAAATTCACTTTCAGTGCCAAAGAATACTTCAACCTCCAGGAATCCAAGGTACATAATAACTGTTTGCAATCTTAGCAGGTAATTTACTGATCATACAGGCATCAGATCTCCACTCTTCTTTATAAGGAGTCTGTCTCTCTAGGAGCAACAGCGTTCGTGTTTGTTAGGCGTCTTAGGGTCCTCACTGCCGTGATGAAATGGGGGGGAGGGGCTACACATGTACGCATGCATGTACAGTTCACTCTGGCCTGTACCTGCCAACGTGGGAGCCAGTCAAGTGTCTTCCTCCAGTGGTTCTCCAATGTTTTTTGAGACAGTTTCTCACTCAACCTCAAGTTCTTTGATTGCATTAGACTAGCTGGCCTTCAAGCCCCAGGATCTGATAGACTCACCCACACCCAGGGCTAAGGTTACAGACACCTGCCGTATCCGGCTGTAACAAGGGTCCTCGTGTTTGCACAGTAGGCACTTCATCCGCTGAGCCCATCACATTCTCCTCTTTTCAGTGGATTTTTACATTTTAACTTAAATACAATTACAGCGGTCCTCTCTTCCCACTCCTCCTCCCAGCCCCTCCCAAGTCTCCTCCCTCCAATGCCTACTATCACCCCATTCTCAAAGTGAGAGGCTCCTCTTCGCCAGTTATTACGATTACCTACATATGCATGCAGATCTATGCACACATATATATAACACAGCCAGCCGGTACTGTGTCCGCTGTGTGTGTATGATTTCAGGGCTGACCTGTCTGTATGAACAGCCAATCAGGAAGCTCAGCCCTGGAGAAAGGCTGACCGTCAGTTATCAGCTGCCTATAGTTCAGCGGATTTTGAACTGATTACACCCATTATATATTTTAAGCTATCTTCTTTGAGCAACTGTTTTTAAGGTTCATTGGCCTTACCATTGTGAAGATTTCTCACCAAAATTCTAGATAAGAAAGGGACAGCCCTCCACAGTCACGGGCACTCCTCGTGGAAAACGCAGAGTTCACAATATAATCAACTCTCGGCTAAGCCAATACAGATTCCAACCTTTCTGATTTAAGTCGTTTTAGCTTTGGGCATTAAGTCATAACACCATCCATAATCATAAATTAGATGAGAAAATACACCCAGTAGGAGACAAACAAGCCTTCAACTGTGTGTCTGAATTGTACACCAAGGACTCTGTCACCGAAAGGCCACGACTGTGAAAGCTGATGACATCCTCCCGCCAGGAGGCATAGGGATTAGCATGAAGAATAAGAAGCCATCACAACCACTCCACTCTGCTTCTGTCTGAGGAAGGTCTGGGAGAGGTGCACAGTCCCAAAGCTTACTCCGGGTCAGACGGCGCTACCGACAGAAGCCCCCTGTCCTTTATTAGTCTCCTTCCTGATCGGTAAACAGTCATGAGAGACTTGCTTCTCACCCTGAGTCCCACCTTTCTGGCTAAGTCAGTGGCGCAGCACATCCCGTTACCTGCTTTATTTCAAGCATGAGCCACTGTACCTGGCCACCCAGTATTTTCTCTTTTTAATTTTTAAAATAAGTTTTTATGCAAATGTGTCTGTGTCTGTTTTGTATATGCACATGAGCCTGCAGTCGGGTGGAGGCCAGAGGGAGCATCACCCCCGTACCTCCCTGTAACTGGAGTTCAAGGCAGCTGTGAGCTGCCTGACATGAGTAGGAATCAAACTCAGGTCCTCTACAAAAGCAACAAGCACTCTTAACTGCTCTGCTGAACCATCTCTCCAGCCCTTAAGCCCCTGATGTCACATTGTGTTTATTGATGCGGGAACATACTCAGAAAGCACAAATAATTGGCTATCTACAAATTAAAATCTTACTTATTTTAATTTTAAGCATATGAGTACTTGCCTGCATACATTTAGCAAGCGTGTGCCAGGATGCCAGAAGAAGGTATCGGATCCCCTGCAACTGGAGTTATAGGTAGTGAGCTGCCATGTCGGTGTCTGGGAACCAAATCCGGGTCCTCTGCAAGAGCTGCCTGAGCTCTCAACCTCTGAGCCATCTCTTTAGCCTCTTAGCTACAAAACTAAACAGCTTGTTTTAGTTGGCTATTTTCAAACTACAGTGCAAACCTGGCACCTGGAGCACCACTCCAGTCTCCTCTATTTCCTCTTTTAAAGCGAAAAATAAAGGAAATGAGTACAGCTTTAAACTTCACTGATTAGCAATAATAAAACAAAATAAATAAATACTAAACCAAAACAGAAACTGGCCCAGATGTGTCTTCAAAGCCCAGGAGTCAGTGAAGACCAAAAGGGAAATCGCAGTGTGGCTATGTGTAAATCTAGACACCCAGATCCAGGGACCGCAACCCCAGTGAAGGGACGCGGAGCATTTCCCGTGGAAGCTTCTGGTTACTATCTCAAAGTTCCAAGACTAATTAAAAAGAAGAGGTCATGAATTTGAGAGGGGCGTGGGAGGGAGAGGGAAGTGTAGAAATTATATAAATGTAGCCCTCATATGAAATTCTCAAAAATAGAGATAACTTAAATATTTTAAGAGTTCCAAGTCTGTCAAAGAAAACTTATGCTACTTAGCAAAGTTTCTGTTGACAGTCGGGTTTCTGCTGGGCCGCTGGCCATAGAACAATCCCACTGCCAAGCTCTTGGAATTTAGATTTTAGACAGCCAGGGAAGAGGTTTTGGTTGGTGTGTGAGAAGGAGACTGTCCTTGGGGTGCTATGCTGAGCTGAAGAGACAGGGAAGACATAGGCAAAGTGGACAGTCCCTACTTCATAGTGTGTGTGTGTGTGCACGCGTGCACACACACACACACACACACACACACACACACACACGGAGAATTAAATGCTTAATCAACAATGTGCTCTTAGAAAAACTTTGTTTCGCAAACTTTTTTTTCCACCTCATTTTAAAAGCGAGATGTTGAGGGGGCTGGAGAGATGGCTCAGCAATTAAGACTACTGGCTGTTCTTCCAGAGGACCCGGGTTCAATTCCCTGCACCCACATAGCAGCTTACAACCATCTGTAACTCCAGTTTCAGGGGGTCTGACACTCTCACACTAATGCACATAAAAAAATAAAAAGTAAAAAGCAGGTTAAAATAAATTATAAAAACAAAAACCTTTAAAAAGAAAAAGTGAGGTGTCAACATCACGGACCTATAGCAAACCACTGAGTTCCCTCTGCACTCCTCACTTGCACTCCCACCACTGAGTCCCTAAAACCATTTCTTCACCAGCTGAAGACAAAGCAGAGACCAGACCCCTAAGGCTTCCCACGGACTGAGAAGCCCTGTCTCAGACCACTCCTCCTCCTGTCAGGAGATGGCCCTGAAGCAGGCCTAGGGCAGAGCCTGGGTATAATGGCCTGGAGGAGAGCACGCTAAGAACTGGGTAATTAGTGGCTGCACCGGTTTCAATCCTAAGGACCTGGAGAGTGCAGCCTTCTGAAGGCTAAAGGCTGAGGCTGATCCAGCTGGCCGCAGTGGCGTGTGGTGTTACCACTGCTGCTTGAGCACCAGATTCCCTTCTTCTGGTCACAGTCCCCTAACTGAAGGACGGAGAAGGTCTCTTCTCCCACTCTCCATGATGACATTCCCCTTCTAGCCCCAATAGATCATCCCCTGCCTCAGTGTTAGGCTAAGAGACAGTCTAGGCCACTGCAGCAGAGATGACTGTGTGGCTGAACATAATGTTTCTAGGCTTCAGGCACTCTCCTTACTACTAGTCTGGGAAGAAGAGGAAGAAGAAAGCAACCACAGAGCACCTGCCTGAGATGAAACCAACGCACACATACACTCGCTCAGACTCAGGCACACATACATACACACACACACACACACACACACACACACACACACACGGTGCAGAGGTCAGGGGCTCTGAGAGAGTCTGGATGCACAGACTCTGTTACTTCTCACCATAAAATCCATTTGGTTGGAAATTATATGACTTGGATTTTCTCATTCTCGTGTCCCCAAATCATAGCTGACTAATACACTTCTGTCTTCAGACATATTCATCCTTTGTCATGTGTGTGAGTATGGTAGTTTTCAAGTCCAATTATACCAGCATTTGGTCTGTGGCTCACCTATGAAGGGCTCTTCCCGCTTCAAAGCCCCAGAAGAATTGATGTAGGCCAATTTCTAGTAAGCCAGCAGAAAAAGCTGCTCACAGAGAAGTTTCAAACAAGACTACAAGCTGGCCTCAGACTCCCACATAGCCTTGGCTATGTGAGACCTGCTCAAAACATGGTGACCTTGGACTTCTGATCCTCCTGCCCACACCTCCTGAGTGCTGAGACAAGGGACAGTGTCTCACCTGGCTCACACTGTGCTGGGGATGGATCCCAGGCCTTTGCTACATCCTCCACCCATTTAAAGCACGTTCAATGCTTTATCTTTTTTTTAAACAGTTTTCTCCTTTGAGACAACTTGCTAAAACTTTGAGGCATTTCTAAAACAGGTAGCTCTAAGAGACAGGAATAAGACCCATCTATAACCTTCTCAAATCCCTGTGACTTTGTCTAACATTCACTAGTGTTCCCAAGAGAAGTATAATTTGGTTAGTCACTAGTAAAAGTAGACACACTTTCTCCTAAGCAAATGTATCTGCTTATACAATGGCTAATGGTTTTGCTCATCCCTAACAATCACAGAGTTTGATAAGAATTCTTGATTCTTGGCCTATCTGAAAATTCAGAGACATGGGGTGGGGGGATGATGAGGAAGCATGCAAAATTTTATCCTAACAGTTACAAACAAGTGCATGTTTTTCTCTCAATAAATAAAACAAAACAGGGGCGGCCAGGCAGCTCAGTGGTTGCGGCACTTCCTGTGAAAGTGGCAGCCGGAGAGTTCAAGCTGAAAACCCCACAAAGGTAGACAGAGAGAAATGACCTAACAGAGTTGTCCTCTGACCTCTACACATGTGCGTGTCACACACAATAATTACAGAAGAAAGGATAAAGGACAAATTTAAAATGTTTCCTTTTGTTACTATATCCTAGTAGGAAAGACATTAGCAAGTAAAAAACATGCAACAAAACCTGAAAATTCTAATCACAGGAAATGCAGGGAGGGTGTGATCATGTGACAATGTGCACACAGCAAGAGACTCTGTAGTTATTGCTCTTATTCATGCATCCAGGTGTTTGCAATACACCAGAGGACAACACGCACCGAACTCTGGTTCTTGAAAGATAAACCCGAGCGCTTGCAATTTAGAAATGTATACTAGCAGCATAAGGAAGAAGAAAGATCAAAACCAAAACAAATAATTGATAAAGCAGCCTGACTTTGAACAGCCTGCTAAGTAAACACCAGCTTCTGATACGGCGGTACTTCCAGCAGCCTGGAGTGTGAGCTCAGTTCAGCTGCCACAAGGGGATTGGTGATGATTTGCTCAGATGTGATCTTACAAAGACTAAAAGATAGCGTGCACGTACCTCACGCCCAGGTGCCTGGTGGTATAGGCCTGATTCGTACAACCTGTTTTATATGTGTTGGCCACTGGCCTCATAGCAAGACTATATACTGGCCTCCTGGTCAGACTAGCATCCCATTTTACAGATGAAGACATCAAAGTGTTCAGGGGTAAATAATTTCTGAGGATCGCACTGTGAGAATGAGTGGACGCACAATTTGAATACAGATTTGTCTAAGGCAAAAGTCTCAACCGTATGTTACAACCTCAGGGCATTGATCGACGTATTTCTTGGATATGTACTATCCAGTGGATACGTGCAAGGCCCTGGCAGTACAGCTGCGAACAAGGCAAACAGCCTCTGCCCTTTTGTTTAAATCTAAAAGGGAAAATAAGAACAAGCCAATACTCACAGAAATACAGCCACGGGCTAGGGAGATGGCTCTACAGATCAAGTGCTTCTCAGGCAAGCCAAGACCTGAGTTTGGATCCTGGAACCCACCTAAAAGTCAGGCGGGGCCGCAAGGGCCTGCAGTCCCAGCACTGGGGACGTAGAGACAGGAGGAGGCCTAGAACTCACTGGACAGCTAGTCTAGCCAATCATCAAGCTCCAGCCTCAGGGAGAGACTCCATCTCAAAAACTGTTAGAGAGCCGTTGAGGAAATATACTTGACATTTACTTCTATCCTCCAGACACATACTTGCACACACATCTTCATGCATGCACACACTCACGCACGCACGCACACACAAAAACCTGTACACACTCAGACACATCCCTACCCCCCAAAAAAAAGAAAGGAAAAATAAGAAAAGAAAGAGAAAGAAAGGAAGGAAGGAAGGAAGGAGGGAAGGATCAAAATTAAAACCACAACTGCAATACACTTAGAGACTACCATGCACTTCTGTAGCTCATAAAGAGTCCTCACACAGCCTGAAAGTCAAAAACAAGTCCCAGTTGACATCTGACTGAGGGAGAAATGACAGGCATGCAGGTAAGAAAGGAAACTGACAAGACAGTTGGGAGAGCATGGGAAATGTCCTGTGAAGCCCAGAGTATCTGTGTGACTAAAAAGAAAAGCAGGTGTTGTGCCTGAATGAGCAGGGCTTGGGAAGCCCAAGTCAAACAGAACTGAGGAAATTTAGATGTGAGCAAATGAAAATTTCATTCAAATCCATGTGCTTAGTTTTCAGAGCAGTAAAAAACCTCAGAAACAGTGGTGGGTGTTCCTAAGCTTTTTCTAGATCTCAAGTGAAGCACTGAGCAGAGGCAGTGTCCCCTCGGTGCCTCTGTAGCAAGCTGCTTCTGTCCCCACTGCAGCTGCTTGGTTCAGGCTGTCGCGTTATACACCTGACCGCTAACCTCTCCTAACAGCACAGCTGCCTCCTCTGCCGCCAGACAAAGCCCAACTATTCTAGAGCAGAATCCAACTGTTCTAAAGCAAACTGTTTCATCTCTTGCTTAAAAACCCATCTATAGCTGATAAAAACACTCACTCTGGCCTTTGACTACCCATCAAATGCCATCTTTTCTTAGGTGAGTTTGGTAAAGACAGAAGACAGGACTTAAAGTCATGGAGAACACTTCCTGGTGCCTTGTCAATATTTCTAGTATAGCAACCTCATCTATGTGGCCCAAGATACTTTCTTTCCACGTTCCAAAAACCTGTTTAGAAGGAAGCATTAAACCATCCTTAAGGTCTTCCTCTTTCTCCAAAGGGTAGTGTGTGGCTGGCTGGGGCAGGGTAGAGGTGACAGGGGAGGGGAACAGGGAAGGGGGCAAAAAGGATGTGGTCTTTATCCTGAACACCCACAAGTTCAAGTACTCTGTTGGTTAAAATGAAGGGAAAGGAGTTGTAGGAATAACCAGATGGGTCTGATGTTCACGTATATTTTGTTACATAGATTTCAAACTATCGGTATTCAAATGGTTGGTATTTCTTTAGAATTTCTTAATAGGGCTAGAGAAAGAGCTCAGTGTACGAAGTTCTTGTCACACAAGCGTCTGGGACCTGAGTCCAAAGCAAGCCAATTAGCCTAAGACTAGTCAGCAAGCCCAGGTGCTAGAGACAAGGTCAACAGCACACTTGAGGTTGACCTCTGGTCTCCACATCGTGTGTGTGTGTGTGTGTGTGTGTGTGTGTGTGTGTGTGTGTGTGTGTGTGTGTGTGTACACACACAGAGAAATATTCTAAATAACTAAAAATAAAGGAATCTGTGGAGGAATAGGCCTGTGTGAAAGCTAGGAAGGGTTTATATTCCAGTGGTCTTCATTCAGGGGACTGTGTGGTCTGAATGGAATGTAGATACACCTTAAATCCAAGTATTAGGAAAACAGTGACAGCAAATACTTTTAATCCCAATATCAAAAGGCAGTAGTGATCCACGCCTTTAATCCCTAAGACAGAAACAGTGTATGGAAGCAAACAAAGGAAGCAGATCTCAGGAGTCAGTATCACACAGGAAGTGACATCTGAGATGAGTCAGTGAAGGACAGGCAAAGTGACAAATCAGATAAAGAGTTAGCAAGGATGAGTCAGAGTAAGGACACACTCAACTCTCAAAAGAGAAAAGTGAGCTCTCTGCTCACAGTTACAGAGGCAGTATAAGAGTCAGTTACAGGAGCAGTCAGACTCAGGCAGTATGAGGCAAGCAGTCTGAAGCAGGAAGACAGGGACAAGACACAGAGAATGAAAAAGTCTGACTGAAGATAAGGCAGAGAAGAAGAGAGGCTGACTGAGGCAGTATGGAGCAGTGAGAGCTCAGGAAGAGACATAGAAACACAGAGGCAGTCTGGCATCAGACGAGTATCAGTATCAGGGAATCAATTTGAAGCTGAGCAGAGCAGTTCAGTCTGAGACAATCAGAGAGTCAGCTATAATCTGACAGAGTCAGAAGAGTTCCATCAGAAACAGTAAGCTGGCTTAGAAGGTCAGTTTGAACAAGTCAGCCTGGAGAAGAGTTTTCGCCTGAACCAGAAGAGTCAGAGTTCAGAAGGAGCTAGTCAGAGTGGCTCAGTCGATAGTGAGTCTCGAGAGGTTTAAATGTTTTAGATTGTAAGGAGGCCTAAATGCTCCAAGGCTCCAGGCTAGAACCAGTGATTGAATTAGACAAAGAATAAAAGCCTTTGCCCTGAATCAATATCTACAACTAGTGTGAATCTACATCTACAGGAATCTATTATAATTCCTATTTTGAAGAAGATATATATATTCCCCTTTCTTTGTCTTTTTCTTTTTCCAGTACTAACCATCAAACAAGGACATGGTTTATTCTTCAGGAAGTGTTGTTTATGAACTAACCCTATGGATGTCCACTGCCAAAGAAACTCCTCTATGACACTTGCCCTAAATAGTTGATGAATCTGAGCCTCCAATTACCAGTGAAGTATTCTCTACACTTCCAACATGGCGAAGCTTTAAAGACCTGAGAGGGTTCTGGCAGCCGAGACCTGGAGGCAAGCTCTTTGCTTCTCCTCCGACAGGTAACATGGATTCACATACAAAGCAGGAAAGAGGCCTCCTATGTCATGACTGGCAGATAAATAAAAAGGAGAGGCAAATAAAAGCCCTTTCTCGTTAGCCCTGGATACCCTCACAAACCTTTCCATACAGTGCTTTGACTTTTGGTTTGACTTGCAATGGATGTCTCTCACTGTCTGTCACCGCAAGTCATGGCATAGCACCCTAAGAGTGACAAGATCCCTTCCACTCCCTTCCCCATCTGCTGCAAAGAACCAGACTTGAAATTAAATCGCCCTCTTAGAAAACACGCCTGAAGCCAAAAATCAGCCTGCAGTGTAAATGTTCAAGTGGTCATGTCCCTGATGTCAGCGATGACCTTGAATGCTCTCCAAACACAGAAGGCCAAGTCTCTAAATCATTAACCTGCTCTGGATCCCCGCTCTGCGCGTGAGGGTCTGGACAGCTGATTTTTTTTAAGTTGCTGTTTTTGCGGGGCACAATATTCATAAAACACATTTGAACGTCCCAGAAATGTAGCAAAACTTCCCCAATATTAGCATCTTTCCTCTCAGACTTACATTTTGTTTGTCGGTTTGTTTTAAGACAGGTCTATCTGTGTAGTCCTGGTCGCCCTGGAATTCACTATATAGATCAGCCTGGCCTTGAACTCATAGAGATCCTCTGTCTCTGACTCCTAAGTGCTGGGATTAAGGGCAAGTGCCCCCACACGAGGAAAGTCAAACTTATATTTCCAATATTAAGATACGTTTAAGCCTCCATCATAGAGTATTATAGCATAGAACTAGGAGTCTAACTAGATTGGTATATTGCCTTAGTTTTTTAATCGTTTTGTAGTTGGTACATATCATTTTCTTCATCTCTTTTGTCTAAGTAGTAACTCATCTATGTATTGAACTCAAGAGGCTTCTAGAACATGAGTCAACACGATGCTGGGGAATTGCAAATTCTTAGACAGTGGTCGAACACATCAATGGATATAATCTTTCTTCGGTTTTTGTTTGTTTTGTTTTGTTTTTTCAAGACAGGGTCTCTCTGTTGTAACTCTGGCTGTCCTGGAACTCACGCTGTAGACCAGGCTGGTCTCAAACTCAGAGAGATCCACCTGCCTCTGCCTCCCAAGTGCTGGGATTAAAAGGGTGCGCCACCACCATCCAGCGGATATAATCAAAATTAGTGAAAACCAAAAAAAAAAGCTATTTATTCTCTTCACCTAATATGTAAAGATCTCTCGCTCACTATTTATTCTTGAATCTTAAAAACAGCGCTTAGATAGTGAAACACATCCTACTATATTTTTCTAAAGTAAATTGGATGTTAACAACTCAGCTATTCTCTGGGTTTGATACCAGGAAGTTCTTCTTGTACAAGTTTGAGCACAGAATCTGTCCCTGGGAGAATTACGCATTATCCGCTAAGACAAAGGGCTGCTCTCAATTGAGAAATACTCCGAGGAGGTTCTTACAGACTCACTCTTCAGGCTTGTAAAAACAAAACTGAACTTGCAAAATGTCAACTTTTCTTTAATGTGGCTACAGCATACAAACCACCAAAGACAGGTCATGTGAGTTACTTTTTCTGCTGTAAGTTTTGTCACATGTTGGCTCTTTGAAGACCCTCCAACAGCAGGACGGAATCGCACCAGACACGCTGATAACTCTCTACATTTAAAATTATCTGTGGATATCAAAGATTTCATAAGAACAATTATACTGTTGTTTTTCCCAGGGAGAAGTTGGTGTTGATAGCCACTTAGCTACCCTAAAATACGTATACCCCAATGTAATACACATTTGTTCAGTTAGTGACATTATTACGTGAAATAGGCCAAGCACCAAAGGACTACACTGCACAGTTCACCTCCATGAGGTCCCTAGAATAGGCAAATTCACAGAGATAGAGTCCAGAAGTACGACCTAGGGAGAGCCTCACCCTACAGTGCATAAAGCAATTCTATTATACATGACAAAAAAAAAATTTCTACAACAATTCCTTTTTTCCATATAAGCCAATCAAAAAATTTTTGTTTTATCTCTACAATACAATTTAACACTACACCAGCAAAAGTATTTACAAGAGGAACAATCACAAAGACAGGATCAAATGAAACCAAACATCATAACATCTTTGGGTAGCAGAAAAACATTATCAATGTCCAATTATCTGGAAATTACTCATGATCTTCTGGGCTCCTCCAAAGGGCTTGCATCACTTCTCTGGCTCTGCCCTCTGCAGCACATACAGCTTGTCTTCCAGGCTCTGGCTGGTTTCGCTCCACTGCGGCTGCTCTCCATGGTGGTCGTCCCATGGTACTGGAATCTTCAGAACACTGGGGTCTTCTGCTGCAACTGAGCTGCACATTCACCAATAGCCTCTCCTGGGCTCTCTTCATGGTGCCAAGCCTCAGCTTCTCTGCATGACTCCTTCAATTTTGGCCTTCAACTACTACTGAGGCTGTACCTTGACCAATGACCTCTCCTGGCTTCTCATAGTACCAAGCCTCAGTTTCTCTCTATGACCCCTTCATGCCTTCAAAACCAGCACCACCTGGATGACTCTTACAGTACCAAGTTCAGCTACCAGCATGAGATACAACCTCGGCCAGTTCTGGAAGACAGCTTCTGTGTGCTGACCCTAAGGAAACACTTTCTAGATTTTAAGATAGAGTCTGGTTTGCTGGAAAAACAATTGGTAACCTTGTCTGCAGGAAAAGTTTCCCCTTGGGGTAGAGTTCTCATCACTATAGCAGATGTGCCTTGTCGGGACTGCCTCACCTCACCAGTATCTGGACAGGTTTACAGAAAACAAAACAAAATGAACTCTTCGAGGTATGGAGTTTCTTTGTTATTCTTCCTTGTCTCCACGCTGGATTAGCTGATGCGACTTCGGGCCCCATGTTACAGGCACAATTTGTAGCTGTACAGCTACTGTGGTAGCTCAGTAAACAGGACAACAGGAGGCATATTCGTTGATGCAAACCTTTCTGGACTTCAGCAGAGGGAACCACCATCATGGCCAATGCCATACTGGACAGTGGAACCCTGAACATCCCAGCTCAGGTATTTTTATTGATACAGAACTCCTCAGGTGTTCTGCTGAGAGCTTGTAATTAGCAATTAAACATCCTCCACATAAATCTAACACCTGCAAATAATACAAAACGCCAAGACCTAGGGAGACCCTCACCCAACAGTGCATAAAACAATTATTTTATTTATAACGGAAAAAAAAAACTTCTACAACACTTCACTGGCCAGGAAGTAGCAGAAAGCCCAGTTTCACTCAGTGACCTCCCTGCTAGCCAGATCAGGGCATTGCAACATGCCTTCCTGAGCATGGATAATGTTCTAGTTAGCTTTTTCTTTTGCTGTCATAAATACCATGACCAAAAACAACTTGAGGCGGAAAGGATTGGCTTGAGTTTACAGGTTACAGTCCATCATGGAGGTAAATCTGGGCAGGTGCTAAAGGCAGGTCCTTGAAGCAGAAACCAGGCTCATGGTTCCAGCTTCATCCATATGCAGGCCAGACCCACCTGCTTAGAGGTGGCACTGCCCACAGTAGGCTGGGCATTCTTACATCAATTATCAATAAAGGAAAAGCTTCCGTTGTCATGCCCACAAACCAATCTGATGGTGGCAATTCTTTAATTCATCTCCTCAGGCATTGCCAACAAGCTGGCAACCAAGTTAGCCATCACAAGTAATGATCCCTAATACAAGTGGGAATGAATTCTACCAGTCCATAATCTAAAACATTAGCAAGAGAGACAGAGAACGCATGAACTGCTGGATCCTGTCCACCCCAGGACGCTATCCAGCGAGAAGATCCCAATGCTTGGAGCCCCATGGCCATGCTTCTCTACCTCTCTAAGGCTCTCTGTGGGTCCTTCTTTCAATTGTCACAAGTTTCTTAAATATCCTTGAGGCATTTCCTGCTTTTGAACTGGTCAGGGATGGTTTCTGTTGATTACCAACAGAGAGCCTCACTAACACAATCTGGGCATTCAGTGCTCAAGCTTTATCCTGGTGACAAGCAGCAAGAGCAGCGTGATAGACAGGCTCCTTCAGGTCTCTTAAGATCAAACAGTGAGGACCCAGAGGCAAGGGATCCCTGTAAATTATTTTACAAGGTTTCAGGACCACTCATTGCAAGGTTTGCCAATGATTTAATTAAATGTGAGTTGAACAGGAATTGGAGGGCACCTTACTCTCTGAAGCCTTGAGAACAAGACACTAATTTGCCAGTTAATCCAGACTAACAGACACCTTTCAAGCTTGTGTTAGGTTGCAGTCTTTTGTTAGATTTTATTTGGACCTTTGGCTTCTTTATGTTGAACCCTGAAGATTCATATGAATTCTGCATACAATGTTCAGTCCACTTTTCAGCAGGAGATGCTGTGTAGGGAAAGCTCTTGCCAATTGCTTTGTAAGAAGCACAAGGTCTCAGAGATAGACTTCTCTGGGGCTCCACTGCAGAGTCCCTTAATAAAAATTGTATGTAATAAAAGTCCTGCACTTGATAATCAGCACAGAGAAATTTCTCCTGTGATATTTTAACAGTGGCAAACATCTTACTTCAGATAGGACCTCAGTAACGTGTGTCTGAATTCTAAGAATTTAGATATGAGCTTAGATTACACTGGGTTGGCTTCCCTAGCCGTCCTTAGCATTCATGCGAGTCTGTGACCTTTGTCATTCTTTAAACCAGCAAAAACAAGTAGGAGGAGAGAGGTGTAGGAACTGGGAGTGAAAAATAATTAAGAATGACTTTAAATCAGGTCTGATAGTGCACACCTATAATTCCACAATCAGGAAAATGACCACAAGTTTGAAGCCAGCCTGGGCTACAGTGTGAGATTCTACCATATATATATATATATATTAGATGAATTGTCTTTATTTCCATAGAGAAACTGAAGACAATTTAAAGGGAAAATAACAAGTCTGCAACCCTGGAGAGCTGAGGGAACTGAGTAGAATCCTGGAATCCACAGAGTGGGCACACTGTCTAAAATCCCCCGGATCAATGCAACTTCCTTCCCAAGCAAGCTTCCAGGTCTTCGTCATCACCACGGGTCTCAGCAGGCACTTCAGTGCCTAGAATCTGTCATGGTAATCACACAGGGTCTGCACCTAGCTTAAACCTCTTTGTTGGGTGAAGCATAAAAGTTTTCAGATTATTCTCCCAGCTCTGCTTGCCTCAACGACCTCAAACTGTCTGCTTCAGGAGCTTTAGCGCTCTTAAAATAGGAAAATTTCACTGGTTTTTGAAAAATGAGAGAAGACAATGGCAGGAATGTGCCATCGACCATGGGTGTCGTGACAGAGTCCAGCCTGATGAGCCTGCAGAGCTGAATTCACATCGCACCTCCTCCCTGAAGCGCCCCTCAACCAGGTCGGACCAGCAGGAGAGAAGAAATGCGGCTTCTAACTCCCCGTGGAACTGCCTGGCACTGCTCATGTTCACATCTTATCTCTGTTGCTAATTACTAAACCCATTCCACCCCTGCTCATTAAACTCCCAACAGGCTTCATAGAGTTCCAGATCTAAGAAATTGTCTGGGGCTGGGCACAAAAGGACTCAGAAGACACAAAGTAACTGTTGGTTTCTAGTCTTGAGACTAAAGGTATTGGATGTGTTTATGTCCCTGCAGATCCCAGCCAAATGTCAAACTACGAGTTCTCAAAGGAAAGTCGGCCTTTGAGATAAGGATTTACACCATCTCATTAGGACGTAAGCCTAACCCATCATAAAGGCTCAATGAATGAATGAATGAAGCCAATCAATCAACCCACAGCATAAAGCACTTTATCAAGGACAATCACATGAACTTGGTTCATGACAGCACATTCTCAGTTTTATTATTGAAGATGTTTTTATTCTGAACAGCCTGCTATTTTAACTCATCCTCAATTTAAGATCAAATGTTCGTAGAAATGTAATACTCTAACTACATAATAGCTATTCTTAACCAGTTATTGATAATTTAGAGAGAGCTCACTCCTCCGTTTCAAAAGCAGTCAAATAAAACACACCTGGTTTATTTCAGTCACAGACCAACAAAACACCCCCACAAACTGAAGCTGTAGGTGCCAGTTCAGACAACAGCAGCCCCGTGCTACCACCATCAATGAGCCATACCCAGATGTGTACATCGCATCTGCAGCAACAGGCTTTGAAACAAGACATACCACACATTTTCTTTAACAAAATAACCAGACCTCGTAATTGCTCAGCATTTCTGGCCAGACATTTTTCATGCTACTCTTTAAGACATTAATAGCAAATAGGATCCAAGCTTGAATAATAACCATGGCTGTCTTTCCTAATCTGAGGTTTTTCTCTGCTGACTGTGGCTGGGAAAATGCTTCCTTTATACTTTTCAAAATAAGTACTGTCCATTAAGAATAATAAGAAACTAAAGAATCCTTAAAGACTATATAGTCCCTGTCTTTTTAAAATGTACTAATTATTAATTAACTATGTAAAATTTACATTTATTGCCCTGTAAACTTGTCATACAAATTCATGGTTATTTCCATCTGCGGATGGTGCCATGCCCTGTATCTGGGATGCAGTGTGTGAATTTAGGTCCATAGTCTTCTATCTACATTCTCTCATTGTTTCCTCACCAGTATACAAGAACAGTCCAAAGGCAGCGACTGTGCAAAGAGCTGCAGGGCTACTCCAGCTCTGGTAAAAGGCTTCTGAGTTCTTTTCTCTCCAGGCCAAGTGCTGGGCACATGAGAAGCCATTCACGTGGCTGAGCTCCAGCTACAAGCAAGAGTCTGGAAGCTGCATGTTAGTGACCTCTGGGTTTCAGACAACATCCAGGGTTGAAGAGATGGCTCAGTTTTTTATGAACACTGGTTACTCTTCTAGAGGATTCAGCTTTGGTTCCTAACACCCACATGGTTCACAACCATCTTTAACTCCAGTTCTTGGGAATCTGATGCCCTCTTCTGGTCTCCACTGGCACCAGGCACGCATGTGGTACACAGACACACACATAGCGTGTGCACGCGTGTACACACACACACACACACACACACCCCTATATAATTGTTTTAATCTTTAAAGTTGTATTGAGAAAAACCAAGCTATCTGCATATTGGTAACAAAGAACACTGCCTGTCACTTGTGTTTGACCCACAGCTCTCCACTAGCCAAACAGTCCTGCTAAACATTTTTTTTTAATTATAATGGGAATAACAGTTAAATGTTTAAAAATAAACATATCAAACCTACACATATTTAAAAGGCAAAAACAGCATGCTTCACAGAAAGAAAAAAAAAAAACACGTAGAACATGCTGACTCTCGCTTCTATCCCAGCAACTGGGAGGCAGAGATGGGAGAATCACTGTTGAGTTAGAGGCCAGCCTGAGACACCAGAGTGAGACTGTCCCTACAGCATTCAAAACAAAACCACCATTTAAAAAAAGAAACTGAAACAGAAACGAAGGGGCCATGTTTGGAACAACACATCTGCATTTCGAAGCCCTTTCTTGGAGGAATCAAGTCAGAACCACTGTGACCCACCTCATGTCCATTGCAGAATACAAAATGAATGAATAGAGATGTTGTTGAACTCGCCAAAATCAAGCAGGAGGTACAAATAAGGAGCCCAGTCCTTTGTCATCTAAAAGACTCCTAGGACGGGCTGAAGTCAGGGTACCAACCTCTGGTCACTCAGTGTGGCTATCAACTATGTGACTGATCATGTATTCTAAGTTCTTGGTAGGATCGTAATGGCTGAAATGTGCACACACATACAAATGCACATGTGTGAGCACAAGCACACACACATGTACATACACAACACACACACACAGTTTTCACTTACTAATCAGAGACCATGTGAATGGGCAGGGAAGGAAGGACATCCTGCCTCTGGCTCTACCACCCCATTCAAAATATACACACCATCTAGGACATACGTCAATATCTAGGACTTATTCCATAAGTCAATACAAGGGTATCCTATACAGATCTCTAGATAAAAATTTATATTAAGAAACATCAGCTGTGTGTGGTGGTGCATGCCTTTAAACACAGCACTTGAGAGGCAGAGGCAGGCAGATCTCCGTGAGAGGACAGCCTGGACCACAGAGTGAGCTCCAGGAGAGCTACACAGAGGGCTACACTTCATCTTATAGGTAGGTAGGTAGGTAGGCAGGTAGGTAGGTAGGTAGGTAGGTAGCAGAACTAACAAAAGTGACCAAAGAAAGAAAAGAACTAAGAAAAACAACTAAGCCCTTGCATCTCTACTAAGAGAAGAATAACTGACTGATTCTGAGAGAAATGAGAATTCCAAAGTATAAATGCCACTCAAAGGAATACTGGAAGAAACACAAATATTTGCCACCACGATGCTCAAGAGACTTAGAAGCCGCATGGATGTGCCAATGAGACGGTTCGGTGGGTACTCACAGTACTGATCACATGAGCTCCCTCCTTGGGATCCGCACTGGAAGGAAAACGTGAACTAAATCCCAAAAGTTGCCCTCTGACCCCCACACGTGTTGTGGGACCCATGCCAGCACACGAGCACGCACACAGAGAATTGTATTTTTAATCACGCTGAAGAGCTGCGGGGACACATTTTGTCATAGTGCTGCCGTGAAGAGCCTGGTAAAGAAAACACAGCGAAACCTCACGGCAGACACTTCCAAACAGCAACCTTTAAAATTTAAAAGTCAACCAAATTTATTTGCAAATAGACATCTGTGCTCTGCTCAGCGGCCCACCTGATTTCAATCGGCCGCGTTTCTGAAAGTGACAACAGATGAAGAGCTAAAACAGAAGCCAGAGGACTTTCAGGTCTAATTTTTAGCTACTCCCTGGAGTTTCTAGTATTATGATGGGACAAATGAGTTTGGCTAAACACGTGCAACACCATGGTTATTAAACTAGAACACCTGTCTACTTCACTCTCGCAGTTCGTTAGCCTTTGAAGAAATTTTGTAATTGTATATACGGAAATATAAGCAAGTTTTCCCTATACACTTTCATTTTACAAAATTTTCTCTTGTCTTGTGCGCAATTTTATCATACCTCCAAGAAGAGGGAGGACAGGATCCGCTATCCTCAGTCTCCAAGAAAGCAAGCTGACGTGCAAAGAGATAAATGATATGAACAAGGTCATGTGCCAATCAGCAGCAGGCCCAAGATAACAGATGCAAGGAGCAGAAGAGCAAGGAATTTCATAGAGAAGTTTCTACCCTGTGTTTGATACAAAAGACCTGTGAGTGAAGATCAGTAACAATGTAGAAAGGGAGAAACACAGCTGTTGCTCTGTTAGGGCCTCACAGACCTAAGATCTCGAACAATTACACTGGAACAAGGAGGGGATGCTCAGCAATTGCCTAGGTAAGATTGCACACGTGAGGCTGGGGAGACTAGGCCAAAGGCCTGGTCTTGCAGGGGCCTGGGGTTTGATTCCCAGCAATAACTGGGCAGCTCTCAGCCATCTAAAAATCCAGCTCTAGGAAATCCAACACCCTCTTCTGACCTCTGCAAGCACTGCACACATGTGGTACAGACATCCATACACATATACTTTAAAAGAGTATGTTATTATTTCATGTGCTGCCGAAGCAAGCACATAAAATACTTTTTATTTTATTTGGCTTGGACAAATACCCTTGTGATTCCCCAAGCTAAATAAGGTCCTGCACGTTGAAACCATGCATGAGAAGATCACATGTGGCATAAAAGGGGCAGAAGGGCACAAGGGAGAGAGGGAAGGGGGAAAAACTGGGGGAGAGAAACAAAAAACTGTTTGGAAAATGCCATAATGAAGCCAACGTCTTTATAAGCAAATAAAAACAAAACAAAAGCAGACAAAGAAACCTTAAAAGTTTAACCATGCATAGCCACAAACAAACAATACAAAGAAGCTACAAAATAACAACAATTCTCCGAGTGACTCCTTAGGATGTCTTAAATTTTGAAGCTTAAATGTCTCCCAAAGGTCCACGTGTTACAGGTGTGGTCTTTAGTGTCTGCCACCCTCAGGGACGGGTAATGAAGAAACCGTAAAAGGAAAGGGCCTAGGTGGAAGGCCTCTGTCATGACTTGCTTTTCTGATGCTCTGATAAAACACTAACCAAAAAGCCACTTGGGCTTATTAGACTTACAGGTTATAGTTCACCATCAAGGGAAGTCAGGTAGAGAACTCATATCAAAAGCCTGGAGGCAGGAACTGAAGCAGAGGCCATGGAGGAATGCTGCTTACTGGCTTACATCCCATGGCTGGGTGGGCCTGCTTTCTTATAAACCCCACGACCACCTGCCTGGGACTGGCACCACCCACAGTTGGCTGGGTCCTCCATTCACCAAGGGCCAGAAAACTGTATCAGGAGACATCAGCAATGACTTCTGTAACTGCCCTTTGAAAGCCTGTTGATACCGGAATGCAGGAGTAGGGGCAATCTCACTAACTCCTGGCATCCAAAGTTCTTTGAGTTACCTGAATCTCTGGGAAGTCTATTTCAGAAAACAGCCATCCAATCAAAGCACCAAGCTCCACCCAGGGCAACATGTTTAAGACGCTCTTTAACGTGGACTCTCTCTGGCTTGCCAGTCATTTCAACACTATTATTTCATGACTAGAGAATGATGCAGTCTGCAAACACATCCTAAGGAAACTCCACTTCCAAATCACAAACAAGAAGCACTGAGTACAATAATCACTTTGGATGCCACTGAGCACACCACAGCAACAGCCACTCGAGCTGATTTTCCTGTGTCTGAAGTTACTATGTGAAAGCAGGGAAGCACACACTTGGCTGGGAGTCTGAGAAAGGAGTAAGAATTCTGGCTTTGGACACAAATATCCTCTGTTTCTTGAGCTGGTCACTTCTCTTGTGCTCCATCTCCTGGTCTCACCATGTCTAGAGATAACTCCATGAACGTGGAAGGTACCACCTCAGCCCTTCCAGTATTTGCTTCATAGTTTATCCACGTTGGACCTTGCTAACTGACCCTGCAGAAACAAGGTCCATCCTAGCCCTTCAACTCTTGCTTAGTCTGGTGGTGATAATTACTGCATCAGCTAATTAACGTGTGAATGCAGTCATTACTGCTTTGCTGTGCTAAGCACTTAACCTCTCTGACCTCTTTCCTCTCCACACCCCTAGGTAGAAACCACTGTGAGTCCCAATTTTAAACTCAGGAGAGTGAAGCCCAGATAGATATCATAACCTGCCCAGAGTCATAAGGGTTGCAAGTCAAAGGGTGGGAATTATATAGCCCAAACCTTCTGTTTCTCGAGCCACTCTGTGTCTACCAAGGCTCAAGTGCAAGTTTGACAGAATTCTTCAGCAAAGTACTGGACTTGGACCATGAATTCTCTCAGGAACAACTGGACCTAGAGGAAACACTTGCACTGAGTACTTCTCCACACTTCGGTCTCAGGAGTAAATAACACAGATGAGAAAGAGATGCGATTAAACCTACCTTCCTTCCCAAAGTCTGTGGGGAAATGCACAAAGATCAGGAACTGTGGAGTCCCTGGTGACTTCCAGGGAAGACACTGGGCAGGCAACACTGTCACAGAAAGGCTCTCCCTCACAGCTCAGGGGACTGGCCTCCAAACCCCAACAGTCATCAGCCTCGATTCTCCCAGATCAGACAGTCTAAAGAGCCTGGGCCCATGAGGTAACACCTGTGCACTAAAATATATCACAGGGTGGAATAAAGCTGTGTGTCGGCATGCACACCATGAAAGACATTTCTAGAAATCAGAGAGGTCCTACTTAACTAGCACACTCCCTTTATGTATGATATATGTATGTATTTCCCCAGTTCATACACCAACTCAAATGCCTCGCTGAGCTCATTTCCCTGGGTGAAGACCCGAGTTCTAGAAGTCTCCGGCTGCCCACGAGGCCAGTTTTGGCAACACCAAAGGGGCGAGCCCTCCCTTGGCAAGGCCAAAAGGAAATTACTTCAGCGAAGAGGAGCTGGTGATCTCCTCAAGCAGTACAAAGCCGTACTTTCTATGCACATCGCCTACTTTCATGGCCAAAGCCAGGGACTTCACACCGCTCTTTCCAGCCAGGAGCTGAGAACCGGCCATGGGGAAGAGGAAGGAAAAACACAAATTTTTACAAAACAAGACAGGAGACACCGGGGAAGGCAGCCTAGCAGGGCCTGTCTGGGGCGTGCGAACCACTTCCTCTTCTCGGATGTGTCTCTGGCTGGAGATTACGAAGTTGCTGAGAAGCGCTCGGCTTCCTGCGCGCGAGGACCCAGGGACCAGGGGACCCGGAGCCGACTCAGGCACAGAGCCCGGCCCCGCCGCGTTGCAGGGACGGGGACCCGGAGCGCGCCCTGCTTACCCCAGGGTGCTGATGAAGCCGTTGACCGAGCCCTCCGCGTACAGGGACACGATGTCCCCGATGTAGAGGAAGCTGGACATTTTGTCAGACATGCTGCTCCGCGCTCCTGCTGCCGCGCCCGCTGTGTCGGCTGCGCGCAGGGGTGCGATCAGGCCCGCGGGGTCCGGGGGGGTCTCAGCGGCTTGGACACCACTGGAGACACCGCTGGGGACACCGCGACCGCCCGCGCCGGCGTCGCCGCCCCGAGAGCCTCAGGTTTCCTGTTCCTGGCGAAGTTCTGTCCCACACCGTCGCCCCTCCTCCCTGGCCGGCGCTCTCTCCGCGTCCCCACGGCGCTCGCCCGGCCCGAGCGGAGCCTCTGGGTGCCCCCGGGGGACTCTCTGGACCAGGTGGCGGTGCCCAAGGGCCGAGGGGGCGGGGAGGAACCCCAGAGGGGGGCACGCGGCCAATCAAGCCTCGGCGGCCGGGGGCGGAGCGGGGCCGGGGCGGGGCCGGGGCGGGGCCGGGGCGGGGCCGGCTCCCTGTGACCAAGGCGCTGGAGCCACACTGGGCGGCGCTGCAGGAGCGGTGGGGACCCGGCCGGGGACCCCGGCTCTGGGCTCGGGGCGATCTTGGAGGCGGCTACAGTCTGCAGGGACCCGGGGAGGAGAGGGAAGGCGACCAGGAGCGCGCAGGAGGGACCTAGGTCTTCGGGAGCCGGGCTGAGACCCGGTGCAGTGCAGCCAGCACAGAAGGGAGGACCCGGGGCTCGCAATGACCACCCCAGTTTGCGAAAGGAAAGGGACTTGGTGGGGTTTAGAGGGGAACTGCCGCCCCGAGGATTCGGGTGGAGCCCAATCTTGAGGGTCCCGGACTGGAAAGAGGATGCGAAGCAATCGCCCGCATTGGGGTTGGGGAGGGGGGTACCCAGAGCGACAGTACTGCTGGGAGCCAGAGCCCGCGGGAGCAGGGGGAAGTGGAGGTGCCTTCTGTGGGGTGCATTCCCAAGTTCATGGCTGGGTAAAAGGACCGAGCATCCCAGCTGCAGCACCGCGGTGACCACCCTGGTGGTCAGCAGGTCACCATTGGCATTTTTAAATTCAAGTCAGGGTGATAGTGGGTTCC
>JAMJFZ010002254.1:30000-68571 GCA_026225945.1 Cricetomys ansorgei
TCCAGATTCAGTGGTCAGTTGGACAGAGTTAACAGTGGGTTATCCAAGACAAAGAGTTTGCAAGCTGTCCCCTGTCGCTGAATGTATCATGAATTGCTTTTCTCTCTTTTCTCCCTTGCAATGAATATAATTTGAAAAATACAGCTGACTTATTGAACAGTCTGCTTTATCATATACATGTAAAGTATATGTATAAAATGTATACACATATGTATAAAATGTAAAAAATCATTCTCTTTCAACAATGCTGCTTAACAAAGCTTTAAGGACAGCCCTTAGGTTTTCAGCTTCTTGCTAAAATACAATACAGCTCAGCTGGTAAACACGCCACGCAAGCATAAGGAAATGAGTCTGGCTCCCCAGCCCACAAATACAATCCCGGTGTGGAAACACATGTCTACACTGGGGGAGAGACAGAGACTGGAAGATTCCAGAACCAATCAGCCAGCCAGTCTAGCTAGACCCAGATGCAGTCAAAAAAAATTATGCAGAGTAGTCAAAGACAGTTTCCATTACCCGTGCTCATACATGTATATGTGCACACTTACACACCTACAAAGAAAAACCCAAACATACACACCACATACATGTAGGCACAAGCATGGTGGCATACATCTGCAATCCCAGCACTTGGGAGGCTGAGACAGGAGGATCAGGAGTTCCAGGCCAACCTGTGCTGCATAATGAGAACTTGTCACCACCCTCAGAGTAAAAGAAAGGAAGGGTGCACAATCACACACATGGGCACACACATCCCAGTCCCATTTAAAAACACTAGTCTTGTCTCCTCTATGACAGATCAGTGAGTTGGCTATGAGGAAGGATGCTGTATCAGTTGCTTTCCTCACTGCTATGACAACACAGTTGACAAGAGCAGCTTAAGAAGGGTTTATCTAGGCCATGGTTTGAGGGTACAGACCCTGATGGTTGGAAGTCATAACACCAGGAGCATGCAGTGGCCAGCCACATGGCACTCACACTCAGGAAGCAGAGAAACATGAAAGCCACTCCTCTTGATTTCTCTTGTTCATCCAGGAGAATGATGCTGTTCATGTTCCCTCCTCAGTTAACCCAATCTAAAACCTTTTGCACAGACATGCCCAGAGGTGTACCGTCCAAGTATTCTGCAGTGCACAGTTCCCAGAAGCGGAGGAGCTGGAGCCAGACAGGTTGACTGTTCCCAGGCCCTCTTAGATCTATCCTCCATGCTGCAGATTCTGATAAGGGCTGCCTCCTTTCCACTTTTGAATATTCAAGAGAGTCTTCTTCATGGTGGTGTAGCCCATACACAGGTCCTGTGCTGAAAAGGTCCCCGTGATTGAAGGAACACTGTGATGGTTTGAATGAGAATGTCCCCCCATGGGCTCAGATGTTTGAATACTTGGTCCCCAGTTGGTGCAGCTGTTTGGGTAGATGTATGAGGCATGGAGGAAGTATGTCACTGAGGGTGGGCTTTGAGGTTTCCGAGTCATGTTCCAGTCCCATTCCACTCTCTCTTCCTGCCTGCAGTTTGAGATGTGAGTCCTTGTCACAAATGTGGGGGGCTCTTCACACATTAGCAGCTGGCCAGCTTCCATCTCCAGCCACCACATCTGCCACCTGCTGCTGTGTTGCTCCTGCCATGGTGGACTCTAATCCTATGGAACTGTAAGCCCAAATAAACTCTTTCTCCTGTAAGTTGCCTTAGTCATGCTGTTCTACGGCAGCAACAGAAATGTAACTGATAGATGTCTAGCTGCTACCATCCTGGGAGTCTTGATCATTTTGAAAAAAACACTGTATTCCTGTTGTACAGGGTATATTTGCTCTGCACCCTGTAAATTACATAGGCCTCCCTGGATTCCAGCACCCTGACCACTCCAGAGAGTAGTGTTCCATGCACCCCTTATTCCATGGATCTCTCCTCCCGCACCAGTTCCTGTTTCAGATCTCAAGTATCAAGTCTGACATTCCAAGTCACCTTGTACCAGGAGACTGAATGTTGACTCTTTCTCCTCACTTGTAGGCATTGCCGCCTCAGAAGTTTCTCTCCTCCACCAAGGCAGGGAAAGGCTCTACCACTCCTCACTTGGACAAAAATAGACAACTCAGGCTGGGGATATGGCCCAATGGTGGACTTGGATTTGATCTCAGCATTAAATAGAAAGATACAGTTCCACCAACACATAGTAATTAATTTATATTCACATGATAAGCTCTAAGAGTTCATTCTCTGACACATATAAATTATTTAATTTTCTGTTAAAAAAAAAATTGTGCACTTTGACCTTTGGACCCAAGCTGGAAGAAGAAAGTTGGATGGTTACATGGAAGATATAACTACCTTCAACCACAATTGGCTCTGCCCCTTGGAGGTGGATTGTCATTCCTGTGGTCACCACTCCTTCCCATTCATCACATCCACTGGGTACAGCCTGAATGGTCTTAGCACAGCTCCTCAGTCACAGTGGATCCTGAAGAGTCTAGTATTGTGCTTTCCAAGATTTCCTGTACATTGAAAAGCCTGTTAGACAGAAACCCCATTCCCTTGGATTATCAGGTCTGGGGTGAGGGTTGTCATCACTCTAAAGAGGATTTGTCAGTTTTCTCATTGGTGTGACAGAACACCTTACAAAAGCAGCTCAAGAAGGAAGGGTTCATTCTGCCTTAGAGTTGGAACACACCATTCATCGCAGTAGGGAAGTCATGGCATCAGGGACCTGAAGCAGTGGTTACATTGCATCCACCCCGAGGAAACAGAGAAAGATGAAAGCCAGTGTGCAGGTCTCTGTCTTATTTCCCATCCCATAGGATAGAGTCACCTACATTCAGAGTTAATCTTCTCTGGAAACACCGTCACACATGCCCAAGGTGCGTCTCCTAGGCGATTCCAAATGCAGACGAGTTGACAATGAAGATTCATTCCCGCGTGGTTAGCTGTGGGCAGGTCCCTGGAGATAGGGCTTGAACAAACCTTGACTAGTGTGAAGGCCTCACTGAAGAAATTACTTGTTCTCAGTTTGTTTGTTATTGTTGTTTTAATAATCTCAAATTCACAAAGGATTTTTCAAAAGATCAATTTTATAATTGGCCATATCAGTTATATGGTTGTCACACACACACACACACACACACACACACACACACACACACACGTCTTTGGGATCTTTTGAGTGTAGAATATCATGCCCATTTTTTACCTCTCATTAATGCCTTGTATGCAGTACCAAGGAACAAAATTCAAGTATCTTTGAGAAATTTGATACTGATGTAAATATTTATTTAACCTATGTTCTAGTGTGACCAATTGTCCAACAATTTGATGCATTTCCAGCCCAGGACAGATTCCTGTCCAGGATCACATGCCACATCCATGTGGCCGTAGGTTCTCTCAGTTTGTGACAATCCACAATCATTAGCTATATGTTTTGTAACTTTTTCATATTTGAAGAATACAGTCATTTATTGTTTAGGCTGTCCCTCGATATTGCTTATCCAATAGTTTTCTCAGCTGGATCAAATTAAAAATGTCTTAGCCAGAGTGCCACACAAGAGAGGGCCTGTTCACCCCAGAACAGCCTACCCTCAGGGACATGGGACCATCTGTTCTCGTGGAAGGTATCAACTTTGCTCATTGTTGGAGTTGTTGTCTGGTACACAATCCAGAACTAGAACTCTTGTAATTTGACCTATAAGAAGCTATCTAAATACTTGAAAATTCTAGAAATAAAGGCCAATCCCAAAGGCAGCAGAAATTCTGATTTCCCTACAACCCCCCCCCAAAAAAATGCTGTTTAAACTATCTCCTGACCTTTAACCTCTCTATTTCCAAAGCCAGCACTTGGCATCAGTCTGTTTTCCTGCCCAGGGGACACAAATACCAGGCTTTCCAAGTGGAGTGTTTACAGTGCTTTGCATAAGACTTGGAGTGAAAGTTGAACATGCCACACCACAATACACCACAACACACACACACACACACACACGTGCACACGTACATGCACACACACACAAACACAAACAGCACACATGCACACACAGAGTTTGAGGAGAGCAGCAATGGCATCTCTCTCCCGCACCAGGAATGGGGTGAACTCCACACAGCAGCAGTTCATTCACATCACTCAGACCATCACAGCCCCCATGTTCACAGGGACACTTACTGTACAAGCCTGATGACCTGAGTTTGATTCCTGGAACCCACTGTGGGAGGAGAGAACCAACTTCCAAAAGTTGTCCTCTGGCCGGGCAGTGTTGGTGCACACCTTTAATCACAGCACTCGGGAGGCAGAGGCAGGCAGATCTCTATGGGTTTGAGGCCAGCCTGGTCTACAGAGTGAGTTCCAGGACAGCCAGAGTTACAACAAAGAAACCCTGTCTCAAAAAAACAAAACAAAACAAACAAACAAAAAAATTGTCCTCTGACTTCTACATGTGCACCGAGTGATCCACCTCATACTAATAAGAATAATTAAATAATTGTAAAAATTTAAATAGAACTATCACATGACCCAGCTATACACTTAGGCATACACCTGAAGAACCAAAAGCTACCATACCATAGATTTGGCCGCATATCTGGTCACTGCTACACCATTCACAAAGCTGTGAGATAGAACATGGCTAGCTATCCATCAATGAGTGGGTGGATAAAGAAAACATGGCCCATATACATGATAGAATTATATTCAGCTGTAAAGAAGAATGAAACTCAGGGCATCTGTAAGGAGAATGATGGAACTGGAGAGCACCATGTTAAGTGAAATAAGCTGGACTCAGACAAAACCACATGCTTTCTCTCACATGCATAACCTAGATTTAAAGACTTAGTTATTTCGTATGTGTCTGTGTGTGCAGGTGTCTGTGCCTACACACATACATGCAAAAGACAGAGGAGTGTGACCAGTTTCCTCCTTGATCACCCTTTGCCTGTTCCTTCTAGGCAGGGTCCCTGAGCCTAGGGTTCTCATGCTCTCAGCTAGGTCCCAGCAGTCCTTCTGTCTCCACCCTCAGTCCTGGAGCTGGAATTCCAGGTATGTGCAGGAAGCCTGTCTTGTTATGTGGGTCTAGGGTACAAACTCTGGTCCTCAAGATTGCACATAAAGTGTTCTTAACCACTGATCCATCCCACAGAACACAGATGGAAAAATTATACATCTGTGTGTATGTATGTATGTGTGTGTGTGTATAAGTGTGTGCGTGTATCATGAAATTTTAGAAGGGAGCTCATTTGAAGGGAGGAAGAGATCTCAAGGGAGGTGGGAAATAGGGCAGTGGATACCAGTGATAAGAAAGAATAAGTAGGAACCATCTCTGGGAGGGAAGGAAACAATCTGGAGTGGAGGAACAGGGCCTGGGGGGAGATGGGGATATGAATGAGAACAAAGTATATCATAAGGTATCACCATGGTGAATCCCATTACACTGTATGATAACCTAAAGAATCAATTGTTAATGGTGAGAAATATTCTGCCACCTTTTTTGCAGGCTCACAGTTCTAGAAATACTAGCACTACTCATGCTTTGTCCAACCCTAGCATCCTGGCCCCACACGGCCTCTCAACAGAAGCAAGGAGGGATGGATCACACAGTCAGAAGCACTGTATTAAGGAGTAACACAGGTTATCTATTTTGGGAATATTTTAAAGAATCATGATCAGGGCTTGGGGTGTGTAGAACATTTGTTTACCATGTAGGGGGCTTTAGTTTTGATTTCCAGCACAGGAGGAGGAAGACAAAGAGGAGGAGGATCAATTGGAGCTGAGACTCATCAAAATATTACAGAAGGGGTTACCAGTACACAAATCAACTCTTTGCCAATATTTATGCAAATACTGAACCCTGGGACCTCATTTTCCTTATCTATAGAGTGGGCACAATTGAAAGATCTAAATTATAAAGTATGTTTAATGGCCTTGGCATGGCAGAGCCTGGCACAAAGCAAGCCCTCAAGTAAATAAATGACTACAAGACAAGCAACACTGGACCACAGAACACCTACAACCAGATGTCACTACCTGAGCAAAACACTGTGGTGACTGAGCCAGTGCTGCAGTTGTACCAATGACCGGCTGAGGGTCCGAACTCTGCCGCTGGTCACTGAGCCCCTGCCACAACCATCTCCAGAGACTATGTCAGCAGCCCTTCCACATGAACATGAGAGCCATCTGTCAACACCAGTAAGCACTTGTTAATTGTCGACATTTGGGGTTCCTTCAGGGACATCTGAACTTTTTTAATGCATTCAAAAGAAGTCAACTTTTAAAACAGGCAAAAAGGAGACATATCAAAGGAGGATTGCACACACACACACACACACACACACACACACACACAAAGTGACTAAATTTTCAGCTTACGGAGGCAAAGCCACCAACAAATGCCATGCGAGAACACTGATCTCCACAAGCCAAGGCTTTTTATCTTTTCTCAGACGGGAGCCAATAAAGCACACAGAGAAACTGCACTGCCATGCATACATCCCAGTGAGAATGGCAAGGACTGAAATGTCTAACTCTAACACAGACATCAGTGTCCACAAAGAAGCTTCTAAATTACCAAGGAAAAGAGACTGTGCAAAGCACTGTCCCATCTCCAAGACTCCTCAGGGTCTCTGAACTGCTCTCAAAGGCTTCATTCGGGATTTGAACCCTGGCCTAATGTCAAGAAGCTCCTCACAGTTATGCAGCATTGCTAATAAAGTGAACATTAAACAACAGCAGTCTAGTGATGGCACGAACCTAAATCAGTGACCCTTACGAACATGAAATAAGGGCTGGAGGGATGTTAAAAGTGCAGACTGCTCTTGCAGAAGACCTGAATTCCATTCGCAGCACCCATATCAGGCAGCTCACGGCCACTTGTAACTCCAGCTCGGGGGGGGGGGGGGGGGGGGGGGAATCTGTCGCCCTCTTATGGCATCTACGAGCATTGCACTCATGTGCATATACTCACACAAAGACATACAATATAATCCCATAACTTTTCAAGAGATGATGTAGTAATATAAAATTATTTCTATGATGACATTAAAAATCAAGATAACAGCCAGGCATGATGGTGCACACCTTTAATCCCAGCACTCAGGAGGCAGAGGCAAGTGGATCAATCTCCAAGACAGCCAGGGCTACATAGAGGAATTCCATCTCAAAAGAACACAAAGTAAAATAGAATAAAAAGCAAAATAATATTTCTGTGATACTTTATGCAGTTGCTGTAATGTATTATCTAGGTAGAATAGCACACATCTGTAATCCCAGATTACAGATGTAATCGGAGGGTTACTGAGGCTTGGGAGGCTGAGGCAAGAGGATCATGGATTTGAAGCCAGCCATAGAGGAAAACTGATAGAAAAGAGACTTGCATGATAAAAACTATGGGCATTTTTATACATTCTTAGTCTAGTAGAGCATTATTTTAAATGAAAACAAATAGAAATGTATAGCAATAAATGGCATTTGCTCCAAGGAAAATATATCAGATGGGAAATTATGTGAAAGGCTTTTTCAAACGAGATCTAATAATCACACAATAGGTTGAAGGCTGAGCAAAGAAGAGATAGCTTGAACAGTTGAGCAGAAGACATGGTCAGAGCCTGGAGATGATCTATTGCGTTTCCATTGATCTTTTCCTACTGATTCATATCGTAAGAAATTGCTGACTTGGTTGGTAGACTGCTTGCCCAATGTGCCAAGCTCTAGGTTCAGCCCCATGCTGCATAAAACGGGGTGCAGTGGTATATGTCTCTAATCCCAGCACTCAGGAAGTGGAGGCAGGAGGATCAGAAGTTCAAGGTAACCCAGAGCTATAGAGCAAATTCAAGGCCAGCCTTGGTTATGTGAGAACATGTCTCAACAAAGAAAGTGGGCAGGGGAGGAGAGAAAAGAACACCCCTCATGTTTTCCACAGCGAGACACAGCAGAGCCTGTACACCCCACAGCTTCTCAATCACTCATCTTGCTGGGCCAGTATCTCATCTGTCAGGTCATCTTGACGGGAAAAGGCGTGTGTGGAAATTCACGAAGCCTGTTAGAATTCGAATCCACCCATCTTGGCAGAAGCTGAGTTAAGATTGGAATGCAGCTCTCCATGACAACCTTATCAGTATTTGGGGTCTGCTTATTTCTAGGTACCACGTTCCAAAAGAGGCCTGCCACTGAACTGAGGTTTTGGCCTTAGCTGTGAGTGTCAGAGTAAGCAGAGATTTGGCCTCGTTCATATTATAATCTCAGTGTATCAAACTGGAGCAAGTATTGTATGGAACAGTCCTAGCAATAAATGACAGAACACTGACAGAGAGATAAAATGTATGGGAATTTCCTATAGATGATAGGCAAACATATGGGCCTCACCACAGCTCCCCAAAATGCTCCCAAGTCTACCCATCTATCCAACAATGAACACGTCACAGTCTTGCCCAATATTTTTTCTGTTACAAGAGCTCTAAGCAGAGAAAACAGAATCTCCCTTAGATAAGCCATGTCTCCACAGTGGCCCCACACAGACTTCAATTTCCCCAAAGGGAAAGACACCTGCCTCAGATGTCACTTGCTCTCAGAGTCACCTTACATAGAGACAACAGGACACCAGCTTTGAATACACACTCACTTCTTCCTGGACCGCTGAAGAGCCTGTCTGTGAGGATCAGAGTGCAGGGTGAAGGAGATTGGCGAACACTCTCCAGAAGAGCATGGTGTTTCCACCACAAGCTGTAGTGCTTGCTCCACGTCACCTGAACTCTTGTTGCAGTGACAGAACTCTGGACAAATGCAGTTTGAGGAAGGAAGAGTTTAGCTGTGCTCCTGGTTGGTGGGCACAGTGGTGGAGAAAGCACCGTGGCAGCAGCCTGGTCATACTGAAGCAGAGCAGAGTGAATTCTCATCCTCAACTTTCTCTCCTCTCTTTATGCAGCTGGGGACCCCAGTCCGTGGAATAGCATCACCTATGTTTACGGTGGGTCTTCCCATCTCTGTAAACCCGGTGTAGAAACTCCCTCACAGATATGTCCAGAGCTTGAACCCCTGGTGATTCTAGATCCTATCCAGTTGACAAACCATACCAACCACCACAGCTCCCTAAGTCATTCAATAATTTCCTCTTATTTCTGACACAAAGAATTATTGAGGGGCCTGCAAGACAGCTCCATAGGTAAAGGAGCTTGCTGTCAAGCCTGATGACCCAAGTTTGATCCCTGAGACCCACATGGTGGAAGGAGAGAACCGACTCCCACAGGTTGTCTTCCGACCTCCACATGCATGTCGTGGCATGTGCACTTTGCAAATAAATGCAATTAAATTTTAAATTAACAAAAGCTACCATTGTCCTGTTTGTGAAACAATTGTTGATATTGACTATCCCTCCATATATAGGTATATATATATTTGTGTAAAGACTCACCATGTTGGTTTTCTGGCAGCCATGTTACCAACATGCATTAACTTTACATGGTGTTCTCACAGTTTAAAACCATTTGGTTTTAAGTTATTAGAATTTCCCTCTACAAGCACTGATCTAAGCTTTTTTCCCCTTTATTGCAAAAGATGGGAAAACAGAAAGAGAGATCTCAGAGATGTGACTTTCTATTCCTCACCCCTGCTTGCCATGCGCCCCACCAAACTGCGCCAGCTGGTGCCTCCCTCGCTCATGATTCTGTGTAGTGTGGCTTTGATCGCAGTTGCATCAGACAGAACCACCCCGTTCCACTTCTGAGTATCCTATCATTTCTTCCCACAAATATCAGAAGCATCAGCTTTCTTCCTCCCTCAACCCAACTAAATGTTAGTTTGAGTGTGAAATGCACCCACCATCCCGTGTGTTTGAACATTTAGTCTCCAGCAGCTGGTCCTATTCAGGGAGAAAGTGGGGTCTAGCGATAAAAAGTGGGCATCTGGGGACCAGCCTTACGGTTTACAGCCTTGTGGGTTGCCTGTCTCCTCACTGATGTCTGGTCCGTCGGGACAGAGCCGTATGCTCTGGCAAGCCTTCTTCACCATGGTGGACTGTCATCCTTCTAAGCAGTGAGCAGAAACAAATCCTTCCCTGCTTAAGTTGTTTTGGCTGATCATTCTGTCTCCATGACAAGAAAAATAACCACAGAGAGTCCCTGCTTCTTTTTCTAAGGTTATCTGTTTGTTTCTCTTTTTCATCCACAGTGGAATCAATTCGTAACAAATGAGTGCTTGACCTAGAAACAAAACTAAAGATGGCATCGTCTCTCCAGCAGTGCTCTTGTGAAGCAAGCAAACAGGTGAGGTTTAAATGCTTTACGCTGTAACTGAGTATTCAAGAGATGAGATTTCCTGTGGTCACTATGCTCACTCAGCAAATATTTACTGAGCGTCTAGGACTTGCCAAGCACCTTAAGGGACATTTATTCAAGGCCAAAGATGAAACTACGTGTGCCTACAAGGAGTTTGACCTAAATAACCCCTAGAAAAAAGTCATTTTTGGAAGTTGTGCACAATTGAGCATTGAGAGAAAGAATGTTGGCCCATCTTACATGAAGACTGAGCTCCACAATCAGAACTAGGGTGCAAACTGAATATTTTTAAGCTACTTTGTATGCATTCGAACTGTATGAAGACGGATAAGATATACTTTAAAGGCATAGTGCCACTGAAGTAGGAGCTATACTAGTGAGAGGAGGCCAAACTTCCCTCATTACTAAAATTGGTATTCTCCTCTTTATTTTCTAAACAGAATGTTAAATACTAAAATTGACTCATGGCTTCACAAAAAAAACCAAAGCCCTGGATTTCTTATATTCCTGTCATTGCTGTAAGTATGATTCCTGCCCTCTAAGCATACCTACGAACAAGCTTACTGCTTGTGCCGCTGTGTGTTCCTATGACAAAATGCATGATGCTGAATACTTTATTATAAAGAGGTATCTAGTTAGCTCACAATTTTGAAGCTGAGGTTCAAGATCTGATAGCTCCCTCTACCTGGCTTCTCAAGAGGGCAAGTTTGGCTGCATCACAACAGAAAAATAGGACTGATACAGAAAAGGCTGTGTACCAAAGGTAAGCCCACTCCTGAGCAATGCACGCTCACAAGGACTAACTCACCCTGGGAGGAGTAATGCGGTGGCCCAGCTACTCGGTCCAGTCACCCAGCCCCCTTGCACTAGGCCCCACTTCTCAGAGGTTCCACACCCCTCAGGTCACCACAGTGGAGAGCAAGCTGCTAGTACAAGGATGACCACACCCAGACCACAGTGCTGACACTCAAATATCCATTAGCTACGTAGAGCGTCAAATACAGGAGGCAGTCTGGGCTGGCTGGAATTATAATTGAAGGTGTCAAATATTTTCACACTGAAAATTGTTCCAATACTAGTGAAACACTAGCTAACAAGTAAGTTTCAGCATTCTCATGAATAATAATTTACTTACAAAACTGCAATATGCTTATTATTTCTTCCCACTATTTATCCCAAAGTCAAATGAATGCTTACTGCTTTATTCCTGTATGTGTACATTTTTATAATCAATAGTCTTTTGTTAGGCATCTTTAATAAATATGTTTTATGACTTCTAAAAAAAGACAAAACTATAAAACATCTAAAGCTACAGAAACAATCATCCCAGCTCTTAGGGTGAGGGTGAAGACGAAAGCACCATGAATTCAAGGCCAGCCTGGGCTACACAGCTGGAAAGCAGTTTGACTACTTGAGACCCTGTCTCTAAAAAGACAAGACAAAAGAAAGGAAGAAAAAGAATGGTTGAAACTTTCATTTTGTATTTTGGTTTTATTCGCATTTCAAACCGTTGCTATTGAAAGCACACAGTTCACTGGCCTCCAGCTTTTTAAGGACAAGAGCTGTTAATTTGGACAATAAAAGCTTTTTTACAAAGACCAAGCAATAATTATTGAATTGATAAGCTTTACATACTGTCAGCTACAGGTTGCTCATGACAACCTTTCTTTCTTTCTATTTTGAATTTATTTTTGCGTATGTGTATGCATGTGTATTTAGGCATCCACAGAGGCCAGAAGAGTGGGTCGAATCCCCTGAGCTGGAGTTACAGGTGCTTGTGAACCGCCTCGTGGGTGCTGGGAATTCGGGTCCTCCGCAGGAGCAGCCAGCGCCCTTAACCCCCGAGCCATCCTTCAGCCCTCTCCGGCAATTTTCAACTAACTTGTTCCGCAGAAGGTAGAGGCTTAATTCTCTCAGTCTAGATCTTACCAGGGCCACAAAGGACAGCTCATTACATGTGTTGAGCGGTTAGCATTTTCAGAATTATGTTTATATTCAGTAGAACTCTGCTCCAGTAGTTATCATGAGGAAAGAGGGGAAATCCTGACACTATCGTTTGAAAACAGGGTAGATAACGGCAGATGCTGCATGTGACCGGATGGTGGGAATTTATTTCTACAGTGACAGTTAATTGCATGCCCTCATTTCTTGTCACTCTCCAGATGTTAACTGAAAGCAGGGCATCTAATAGACCCCAGCTGCATACTTAGCATACTCACATTTGAAATTGTCATCTTCTCTTTGCGCTAACAAAGGACTTTCTTTTTCTTATTTGCTTGTTTTTCATTGTTGTTGTTGGTATTATTTTTCAAGACAGGGTTTCTCTGCTGTAACTCTGGCTATCCTGGAACTCACTCTGTAGACCAGGCTGGCCTCGAACTCACAGAATTCCGCCTGCCTCTGCCTCCAGAATGCTGGGATTAAAGGCGTGCAACCACCACCACCTGGCACAAAGGACTTTCTTCAATTGGACTTTTATTAGCAGAAATCATCATTCTCTGTTTGGCACAATTCCAAAGGCTACGTTGTTATATTTCATGTAATCTGAAGGAAGCTACCAGATAAACTTGTTATAAATTTTGTAAGTTTGGTAGATATCCTACAATGTCAGCATTAGCGTTACAATGAAAGGTTTTCTAAGTCTTTCTTCCTGTGCCGCTTGACTACCTCATCACCCAGGATGACTCCTGACAGTATGCCTTGAGCCCACGCCCTAGGCCTTGAGCCCTCTGTGACTGCAGAGCTGTCTTCAAGGTCCCGACACCACTGCCTGAGTCCCTCAAGTATCTCAGTTCAGCATGGCCTATCAAGAGCCCCAAATTATTTCCTTAAACCTGAGTCATGGGCTAGAAATGCCTTCTTCATCAGTTCTCTTGGTAGATCATGCTCCTGACGCAGTATGGGAACAGGGGGCATTTCTGGGAGAAATGAAAGGAAAAGATGATCATGAACTTCATATAATTCAATTCTGTTTAAGAAATGACCCACGCAACAGAATGTCCACACCATAGCAACAATATGGTTCGTACTTCTATACATAATTTCCAACTAATATTTTTAATTACTTCATACATGAATAAAGTAAAACACACAGATGTTTCTCTTAATGTTTACCAAAATGCAAATGAGCTGGAAAATGGGAACCCCTCTCTGGATGATTCATGGTCTATTGAGTTTAAGCGTTGCAATCTGTTTTTATATTTCTGTTTCGTTGTTTTGTTTTAGACCCAATTTTCCTATTGATTTTGCAAATGCAACACTCCCAAACTGGATGACATCTCCACACGTAGATGAGTATCACTTTTTTCCATTTCTAACAAATAGAAGAAGCAACAAAGGAACATATAAATGAGGTGACTCATCCATAAACCCTAACTTCCCCGCCCTCTCCTCTTGCTATTGCATCAGATGTCAGTATATTTCTGAGCATAGTAATCTTTCTTTATCAGATATTTCTGATTTCCGTATGACCAGTTACCAAAGGTCCATCGGTGTCTAAAAATAATAAACAGAAATATCCTTACAATGTTCTTGTTTAGCTAATGTTAATCTCTTACTCTCTTAATCTTAGATTGAGATTAAACTGTCATGGATACGTTATGTATAAGAAAACTCTCAGTGGTTAGCATTAGGTTCTGCAACATTCAGTTGCAGGACTTTGCACCACATCCACATCAGCAAAGAGGGGCTACATAATCCTGTTTGCAATAACTCTGCCTAATTTCCTTTCTTTCTTCCTTCATTCCTTCCTTCCTCCCTTTCTTTTTTGTTTTTCGAGACAGGGTTTCCCAATGTAGCTCTGGCTGTCTTTGAACGAGCTCTGTAGACCAGGCTGTCCTGGAACTCGCAGTGATCTGCCTGCCTCTTTCTCTGCCTCCCAAGGGCTGGAATTAAAGGTGTGCATCATCAAGCCCAGCAAAAGTGTAGCCCAGGCTGGCCTCTAACTTGTGATCCTCCTGCCTCCGCCTCCTTCAGCAAGTCCTACCAGTGTGCACCACCACAACAGGCCTAATTTCTGAGAACATACAAAAAGCCATATTGCAATAGGAAAATAGAAGGAATGACTCACAGTAGAAACACACAGCCTTATCCTTACAGCAGAGACCAGCACTCTCATCATCCTGACGGATCTTTTTAGCATTCGCTATTCATGTATATTTATATAGATAATATATTTGGCAAAGAAAAATTTAAATCATCTCTGAACTATGTGAAAACCAACTTTTCTCACTAAATAGTATATATATTATTGACATAGTCACAGGGCTGAAGTGAGAGGTATAAGATTGTGATACAGTAGATGTGCAGAAATGCTGTTTGTTTATGTATTGTTTACATGTACGTGTGGGGGCAGATACATGCCACGATACACGTGTGGAAGTCGGCAGACAACTTGGGGTAGTCTGTTCTCACATTCTATAATTCCCTAGTGACTGAAATTCCATTTGTGACTGTGAAAAACACTATAACCAAATCAACTTGGGAGGAAAGGTTTCATTTGGCTTACACTTCCAGATCCCAGACCACTCTGGAGAGAAGTCAAATGGGAGCTCACACAGGAACTGAAGCAGAAACCATGGAGGAATAAAGACTACTATCTCACTCCCTCTCTCGCTGGCTCATGCTCAGCTAGCTTCATCAAATAGACCAGACCACCTGCCTAGGGATGGTACCACCCACAGTGGGCTGGGCCCTCCTATATCAAGTAGCAATCCAAACAAGTTCTTATAAACACATTCATAGGCCAATCAGATTAAGGCAATCCCTCCACTGATGCTTCCTTTTCCCAAGTAACTCTAGTATGTGTTGAGTTCATAGTAATAGGCTTAATAGCAACCACCTTAACATGCTGAGTTGTCTTGCCCGCCTGAAATGCCATGTTCTATGGAGTCTCAGTCGTCACTAGCTGTAATAGTCATCCTCACACCAACACCATGGTTTGCTCATAGTTCCTCAGTGAACTTATTTTGTAGGTTCATTGCCATTATAGCACTATTTCAAGATAAGGAGTCTTTGAGGCATATTTGGGTCATGGAGACTCTACCCTCACGAAGAGACTCATGGAGTTCCTATTGGTGTTTTGTTCAGGAAGTTGTCTTCTATGACAATGCATTCAAGGCTCTTCCCCACTTTCTCTTCTATCAGGTCCAGTGTGTCTGGCTTTCTGTTGAAGTCTTGAATCACTGTGCACAGAACTCAAGTCCAAGGTGATAGATATGTATCTATTTGCTTCTTCTACATGCAGACACCCAATTAGACCAGCACCATTTGTTAAAGATGTTTTCTTTTTTCCATTGTATATTTCTGGCTTTTTTAATCAAAAATCGGGTATTCACAAGTATGGATTTATGCTTGGATCTTCAATTCAATTCCATTAACCAACATGTCTGTTTTTATGCCAATACCATGTGGTTTTTATCATTATAGTTCTGTAGTACAGCTTGAAATTAGAAATGGTGATATCTCCAGAAGTTCTTTTCTTGCTCAGAATTGTTTTAGCTATCTGGTTTTTGTTTTTCCATATAAAGTTGAGCATTGTCCTATCAAGGTCTGTAAATAATTGTGTTGGGATTTTGATGGGGATTGCATTGAATCTGTAGACTGCTTTTGGTAAGATGACAAAATTGGAAAGGAGGAAGTCAAAGTATCTTTATTTGCAGATGATATGATAGTATATGTAAGTCATCCCAAAAATTCTACCAGGGAACTCCTATAGCTGGGAAACTCCTTCAGTGAAGTGGCTGGCTACAAGATCAACTCAAAAAATCAGTAGCCTTCCTATATACATATGACGAACAGACTGAGAAAGAAATCAGAGAAACAATATCCTTCACAATAGCCATAAAAAATATGAAATATCTTGTAGTGACTATAACAAAGCAAGTGGGTATTTTTGTTTGTTTGTTTTGTTTTCTTAGTGTGTGTTTATGTGTAGGTTTGTGTATGTGTCTACAGAGTCTAGAAAAGCATCACAGTTTGTTCTTAGATAAAAGCTTCTATCTTAGAGGGAAACTTGATAAGATACAAGATGTTCTAAAGCAGTGGTTCTCAACATTCCTAATGCTACAACCCCTTAAGTTGTGGTGACCCCCAACCATAAAATTATTTCTGTTACTACTTCATAACTGTAATTTTGCTAATGTTATGAATCATAATGTAAATATCTGATATGCAGATGGTCTTAGGTGACCCCTGTGAAAGGATCATTCAA
Source organism: Cricetomys ansorgei (assembly GCA_026225945.1). Taxonomy (NCBI): domain Eukaryota; kingdom Metazoa; phylum Chordata; class Mammalia; order Rodentia; family Nesomyidae; genus Cricetomys; species Cricetomys ansorgei. The sequence goes on from JAMJFZ010002254.1 coordinate 46,449, forward strand.
CCCCCAAAGGGGTCATGATCCAGGTTGAGAACTGCTGTTCTAAACGAAAGTAAAAAATTGCATCCTACAGGGAAGTTCAGTAAGCTTAGAAAGTAAACAATTCAGAAGCTTCAAGAAGTTCTTAAAACTGACCAGATTCAGGAGACCCTCTCTCCTCAAGTGTGCATGAGCAGTAAGGACCCCTGAGAGACACTCTTAAACCAGCCAAGCTTCCTGGAAGAGGCTCAGACCAACTGAGCCGCCTGGGGAAAAAACTCTCCAGCTATGGATCTGCCTGCCAGCTGTGCAGTAGTGACTCCACATTCCCGGATTTTGTGAGCTGTGACCCATGGGTGGACTTGTGATAATGCAGCTGTCTTTGAGTCATTTCTGCTCCTGTAACAACCCAACCGTACTTCTATAAGGAACCCCAGTGAAACACACTGGTTTACCGTTGGACTTACTTGTGCCCTTACTTTGAACTGCCACTGGTTTCCTATCTGGAGTGAACAGATGTTTGTCCATGTCTCCTCAGGAGTGGTGTCTCATGAAACCTCTGGACCTGGTGCCGCAGGTGATTGTGAACTGCATGATGTGGGTACTGGGAACTGAACTTGGGTCCTCTGCAAGAGCGGTATGCACTTTTATCTGCCGAGCCATCTCTCCGTCCCCTGTGACATGGATTCTAAGACTCATTTTGAGGGCTTTCAACATGGACTGGATGCAGGCAGGGCCGTGCACCTTGATGCATGAAGCACAGTAAGTGATCAGGTTAAACAGGAGGCCAAGGAAGCAGCTGGAGACTCTGCCTGCCACCTACTGCGTGCTGAAGCTGGTTTGGGGGAAGCTGGAGGCCTTTCTTCCAGTTCAAGTTTTAGAGTTTGTAGAGGAGTTAGATCTCAAGCAATCTCCATGCTTGAGAAACAGTGAAAAGGAAAGGGGGTGACCTAGTGTAACAATGCATAGATATACTGCCTGAAGTACCCTCTCCTCTGTTGTCCAGATGGGAACAGAGCACGGGGGACAAGAGTAAGAATGGGGAAGCATGGACTCAGGCCCATGGGGCTGCACTGCTCCCCGTGAGCTAATCTGCTCCACTCGCAATAAAGGGCAAAATCACCTCGTCATCTGCCAGATCAGGGGCCACATACAGAATAGGGGAGAAAGTCCAAGACCAGTGCAGGCCAGGCTCTATCAATTCAGTCAGGAAGACCACCAGGCTCAGCTCAGTCTGCAGAAGTCACTAGACTTCAAGTCACGCCATTGGCAGGTATCAGCCAAGAGGTCCAATGGAGCCAGCAGCAACCTGGCAGGCAAGGGACACGACCACAGAGAACCAAGACAGAGCACAAAATAACAGCCCCAACATAGAGCTGAGAACCCCATCCTCTTGAAGCTACCAGGTCACAAAACCACATCCTGTCAGGTGAAACCTGAAAGGCTACACATCTTACCCCAAAGGCCTCAGTGTTTACCTGAATCGTTTGCTTAAAATTGGTGATTGGATCATTTTCACCTGGAAAGAACTCACATCAGCTGCTTCCTTCCTGACCACCTGACAGATGGAGCCTCATGAAAATCAGAGCAGTTGTTTTACACCAGTGGTTCTTGACCTTCCTAGTGCTGTGACCCTTTATACAGTTCCTCATGTTGTGGTGACCCCCAACCATAAAATTATTTCCATTGCTAATTCATAACTGTAATTTTGTTACTGTTATGAATCATAATGTAAATATCTGATCTGCAGATGGTCTTTTGGGTTGAGAACCACTGTTGTAGAGAATCCAGGGCCCTACGTCCCCTCTGCATTCACTCTTAGGGTGATGGTTAGGACTGTCAGCTGAACTCCTGGGAGACAAGCCACTGGGCACACTTATGAGTGATTGTCCAGATTAAGGTTGGCATCAGAAAATGTTGGTGAGGGATTGTCCCGGTTATTTAATGTGGGAAGGCTTGTTTTGGTTGTGAGTGGCACCATTTGCTGAGAGTGGAGGAAGCCAGCTGAGCTAACTAGCGTGCACGCATTCACTGTGATATGACTGGCTCCCTTACGCTCCACAGATGTCATTTCCCCAGTACGATGAACCGCAACCCGGAACTGTAAGCAGAAGCACACCCGTTCCCTTAAATTGTTTTCCTCAGAGTACTTTATCACAGCGACAGGAAAAGAAACTGAGACAGAGAGTAACAGCCGACTCGATCCTGTAAGGGAGTATGGCTCCTTAATGCCGATCAGCACATGCTGCTGATACCTCATGTAGAGCGGAGCAGGGGCACTGTAACACTCCAGCGCAGCTGGGAACACTTTCCCCACTTTAGAGCCATGCGGTTCCTTGGCTTCCAACTGCCAGGATACTTTTCTTCCATCTACAAACTGTTAACACGAATATAGTATACATATGTGATCATGTTTTTGTATGTGTATATATATGGATTTTTGTATTCTGTTAACATCTAGTGTTACTCTACATGTGGCATTTATTGCATTTTAATTATTTATTAATGTATTCTTCTCTGGAATTAAACCTTATAATAGCAAAAACTATACTTATCTCCAAGAACCTAGCACATGCTCGAGACATAGACATTCATAAAGCATTTCTACCTGACTGGTTGGTTGTATGGGATGGTTGGGTAGGTGGATGCATGGATGGATGGATGGATGATCAGCAACATTAACGAAGGGTTAGAGGAAGGAGAATTAAGAGAGAATATGGGTTTAGCAGTTAGATGGCCACTCATAAGGGAAGGGAGAAAAGTGGATAGCTAATTTCCCTTTGGTATGCTGAGAATAAGAGGGGGGGGAGGGAGGCAGTGTACATAGATTGCTCTTTCAGAGTACCCACTGTACAAGGTTGAGGGGGCAGCTCAGTTTATTCTCTTGGTTTACAATTAGGGGCCCTCTTCTTAACCCTTGAAAAAAACAAAGGAATAAATTCAGGTAAGTTCAATACCTTCTCTAGATGATACCATGACACAACTCACAGCCCACTTCCAAGGCCACCCCCAAGCACATTTCAGAACAAGCACACTTTGATAACAGCAGCCACAAAGACATCGGGATACCTCTTCCCAAGATGACAACCTTGAATAAATGCATGTTTGGATGGGAGTAACTACCGTAGTGTAGTCAAGAGACAGCAGTGTTGTAAACTCTAGAGGCGGGGGTAGAGATAAAGTGGACACAGACTTGTGGTCGTTGGCTAGGCATAAGGAGAGAAAGATGAGCAGAGTGAGCCTGCGTTACAGGAAAAGTGATAAGACTATCAAATGTGCTGTGGGAGCTTGGGTGTTTCAGAGATGAAGGTAAAATTAAGGGAAAAATTCATTTTGATCTACATAAGTTCCAGGTGCTTAACCGCTCTAGTTCGTGACGTAAATAAATTTCGATGCAAGAAACTGAAATTTACAAGACAGGATCTGATTTAAAACACAAAATTGGGGAGTTGGCTGGGGAGGTGGCTCAGCAGATAGGAGCACTTGTTACTCTTGCAGAGGACCCAGGTTTGATTCCCAGTACCCACATGGAAACTCAAAATCACCTGTAATTCTAGTTTCAGGGGACTCTATGGGTACTGCACACATACGATACACACTTATATATGAAGGCAAAATCCATGCGTAAAATTAAAAAACATTTTTTAAAATGTTTAAAATACAAAATGTTAAATACATTTTGAATCACGTGCTACTGAGCAATAAAGTGGGAGGGTGAAAGTGTACCCCCATTCGCAGTGCTACTGACCAGGCACCTCAGTTTTGAAAAGTGACCTTAAAATAAGGCAATTTGACTGCCATTGGTGTTTGGCAAAAGTAGTTTTGCTGAGATCAAGGGGAGTGCTAAAGTTTCCAGAAAACAAATAAAGGATTGGCCATCCAGCGAGCTGGGTATATTAGTTACTCTTCTCATTGCTGCACAGATGGCTGAAAAGAACCACGTTGTGAAGAAGGTAGTTGGACTCACAGCTTGAGGAGACACAGTCCACCACAGCAGGGAAGACACTGTAGCTCCATAGCAGAGGAAGCACGTGGCAGCTCATCCCATCATACAGTCAGCAAACTGACAGAGATGCATGCTGACACCTTGATGTCTCCATTTTACTCAGTTCTGGAGCCCAGACCTGGGGATGGTGCCACCCACACTCAGGGTGGGTCTTCACTCCTCAATTAGACTACTCTGGAAACACCAACAGACACATCTCCTGGGTGATTTGAAATCTAGTCCAGTTGGCAGTAAAGACTGACCAATACAGTGGGCTACCTCTTTCACTGAAAGAGAAGGAAGAGAAGCAGTGGGTATGGACACGGGTATGTCACAGGGCTCTATGGGGAGATGAGGGAGCACAGGTTGTCGCCTTTTTTTAACATCCATAAACCAAGATGAAATGGGGGGTGGGGGGAGCAACTACTCAGGGGATTGAGACAGGAAGGTGGCACGTTTAAGACCCATATGGGCTACAGGGTGAGTTCCCAGCCACCTAGGCAACTTAGTGAGATCCTGCTTCAAAGTAAAGATACAGAAATGGGTGGGGCTGTAGATCAGGGGTAGCAAGCTGAGGCTCTGAGTTTAATCCCAGTGCCACAAAAAGAAGTAAGAGGAGGGCTAAACAGAGAGAAAATGTGCCAAGTAACTGGAGGCTGAGAGAGAGGTGAGCACAGAGGAAGAAAACAACTTTATTTGTAAACCAGGAGACTAACAGAACAAGCATTTTCCTCTGGAAGCAGCAGGTGCCATGCAGGACCACGGGTATTCCTGGGTCACAAGCATCCAACTCCATGCTCATCTTCACTCAGAATAAAAGGATCTGCATACTGTAGGTGTTATGGAAATCATATGCCGTGTGGATATAAACTAAATGTAAACCTTTATCTTGAAATTAAGATGAGATTTACTGCTCTGAAATAAATAGGTACCTATTGCGTTTGCTGAAAACAATAAGGAAAAAATTAATCAGCAGGAGTTCTGCTAATTTTCACGGCAGTAGAACCACTTCCTTTCTTTGAAATCCATCTGGATGTGATCACAGCAAGGAGGCCTTTGCAGACAAAAGTACACAAGCCAGTTAGGAGACAAACAAGGGAAATGACCCCTCCATAAATCTGTCAGCCAGTGAGAAAGCCCATTCAGCAGTTACAAAGGCCTTATCTGCTCCTGGGCACTGTGGCTGGTCCTCTCTGCTTCCTTGAACAGGGACATGGAGTGGTTAGGACATGGAGGGAGTGTGAGGGGAGGTGGGCATGGTTTCCGGCTGCAGTGATTTCACATAAACCATAAATACTCCGTGTGCCAGCGTCCCCGGTGACAGAGAATTCAGCAGCTCTCAAGGGCACCCACACGGTACACAGTGGTCCTTCCTTGGGTGTGGCATCATCTCCCTGGTCTTTCTAGCTCTCAGAGTTTCCTTCATGCCGACCCTTCAAAGAGGGAAGACAGTTAACATCTGTCTCCCGACATTTTCCTGCAGTGAACACTTCCAATTCCACATTGCATTTCCTCCTTCTTAGGTCCTTCCAAAATATGTGACTGTATCCAAGTCTGATCATATTGGAAAAGGTGTCTCCCAGGATGGAACATAGCTATCTGGGAAACTTAGGAGGCCACCCAGATAATCATCATTTGGACTACTGTGTTTTGGTAATATATTTGTTGATATAAAATTGATATATTTAGTAGATGTAATTATGTGTGTTAGATATTAGCTGTCATCTAAAGATGGCCTGTAGGTACAAGAGATGTTTGTGGGATATTTGTTTCATCTCTACCTTCAGCTATGAATAAGGTATTAAAACCTGATTTTTTTTTGAGACAGGGTTTCTCTGAATGTATCGCTGGCTGTCCTAGGACTCAACTCTAGACTAGGCTGGCCTTGAACTCACAGAAATCTGCCTGCCTTTGCCTCCCAGTGCTGGGATTAAAGGCGTGCACCACCACCTGATTCTAATACCTAAGTGTGAAGAAGCTCTCTAGCACTGTTAATCTGACATTTTTATAAGTATATCTTCATGTGTCCTTGCCAAATGACCAGTAACTATGGAGGACAAAAAGAAATTCGTGGGAGGAATGGATCTCTTGCTGTATTTGGGGACCTATTACCTCTCAGCAGCTTTGCTGTAACTCACTCTAAATATCCTAAAGATGATCAGCAGACTCTGCACTAAGGCTGCGAGCTGGTGCCCATTCCCCTGGACAGGAGCAGGTCAAAGATGAAGTTTACCCATGGACCCAGCTTGGTGGATCTGTGCTGGTTTCAGATGATCATAGCTTCTATTTCTAGACAGTCACAAACTACAGCTTTACTACAGTCTTGAATAGGATTGATCATGAGTTCACTGGTTTCAGTCTGCTGAATATCAACGACATACTGGTGGGAGTTGTTTCAAGACAGAATGATTGTTATACTGAAACAATGTATACTGAAAGCTTGCATGCTATCTTTTCAAAATTACATTAAAAGTAAACTTGCTCGTATTGTTCTCTCTCTCTCTCTTTCACTTTTCTGTTTTGGTTTTTGGAAACATGGTTTCTCTGTGTAGCCCTGGCTGTCCTGGACCTCACTCTGTAGACTAGACTGGCCTCAAACTCAGAGATTCGCCTGTCTCTGTCTCCCAAGTGCTGGTACTAAAGGTGTGTGCTGCCACCACCTGGCTTATGGTCTTCTCCTGAAGATGCTCTTAGAATGTTAGTACACACATTCGTGATGCAGAAAACAGCCACCACAGAGATTGTGTCTAAGAACTTTCTTACTTGGCTTTTCATTTCTTCCTTGTAACATTTTTTAATGTAGCAAATGTTTTAAGTTTTGGTGATTTGGAGTTTGATGTTTTTTGAGACTGGATTTTGCTTTATAGCCCAGTCTGGGCTCAAACTTGCCATGATCCTTCTAACTTAGCCTCCTAGAGTACTGGGAATTCAGGCATTCATTACCACACCTGGATTTGTTTTGAGGATCTTTAAAGGGCTCATGTAGCCCAGGCTAGCCTAGAATTCACTATGTACTTGAAGATGACCCTGAACTCCTAAACCCACTGCCTCTAGCACCTCAGTGCTGAGATTACAGGCTACATGAGGCTACAAGAAATAATATTAATAAAAGCCTAAAAATAACCAATTTCTAAACATCCAACAAAATTGTTGTGTTCCATATTTGTGATAAGTAAAAATTATTCCCACTAACAAATTTTGGAAAAGAAAAGAAAGATGTGGCAGGAAGGAGCACTCCCAGGCCCCAGCACTCAGGCTGGTTGTGAGTTGAAAACATGTCATTTTCTCACTCACTATTTGGTGACCTGATAGATTCTTTGGTACATCCGGTACATTTTACCACTAAAACTACACAAAGACTGTAGTGTTTCCCTCCCTCTGTACCAAATAACTCATCTCCTTGGGGCTCTTCTCTCCCGCCCAGCCTCACACTTACTCTTTGTGGGAACTGCTGTCAGGTTAATATTTAAAGTGTGCTCATAAGCGTGACAGCTAATTATACTAACTATACCAAGCATTACTGATTATAAGTCAGGTCATGAACTACAAGTGTCTGCTGTTAGAATTTTACACCTTCAAGGCGAGAACAGTTTACCTGAGTCTTTTGTCCTGACTGAGGTCTGTGTTTTTAGACAGTTGCCTCTTACTCCATCTCTGCCGCTACCTGGCGACCTGGAGCTCCGTGCTTAGCCTCTTCCTGCCTCTTTCTCTATGAAGCGGCTATTTTGTTTGGTCATGTGCCCTGTTCTGAATTCTGTGGGGATAATACTTCATGTTTTTACCACTCAGACTGATTCCCGTGACCATGGGCCAACAGGATGAGGAGGGAGACCTGGAGCATCTGCACCCACCTCACCTGCCACCTGCCACTCACTGAGATGTCTGGCCCTTCCTGTCAGGTCCACCAGGCTCTGCTTAGCCCATCTCCTCAGCCTGTCCTTCTTACCTGATGGGTGGGATGAGCTGCCCCACCAAAAACCAAAAACAATTGCTAGTTTTCTGGATACTTTCCAATCTATAACAGATGTTTAAAGCTGCCAACACTGCAAACTGTCCTCCGTTCCCCACCATAACATACCTCATGGGGCTACAGTGAGAATTAAATAAGTGAAGACATCAGCAGGACTCAGAGCAGCAGAGGGTGAAAACTGAACAAGACCGGTGCTGTCATCACTATGGCTGCCCCACCTCCTCATCCTGAAAGACAGGACAGAGGCTGCCAGAATAGTGATGGCCTGATTTCTAGAAAGTCTCTGGTGTCTGGAGTCCTCATCAACCTCCTCAACGGAGATATCTACAAGACTTGGCAAGAGACTAGAAGGAAGCCAGGAATGGCCCGCCGGGTGGGCCAGGCCTCAGGGCTTCCTACAGGTGGATAAGCATGGAATAAAAGACTTAGACCCAGTCCTGGAAAGATTTGGGATCCAGAAATTGGAAGTTAGATGAGCCTTTGCTAAAAGGTCAGTGTTCATGAAGGATAAACACCAAGGTACACATCTTGCTTCACGGTTTGGCCCAAGCCAGCTGCTGACGTCCAAGTTCTGAAGGTCAGGTGAGACTGGGTGCTGGGATTAACAGACCTTACAAAAAGAGCCAGCTGGCCCAGCGCATACTCACATTTATCCTGGTGGAGACTGGCTGGGGCAGGAACAGAGACCTGAGGGGCATAGAGGGCATAGAGGGGACTGAGATAGCCTGAAAGTAGGGCCATCAAGGCTCTGGGAACCTCACAGGATTCAGAGCAGTTCTGCCTCAAACACTCTGAAGGTTTAAAGACTATGCCAGTAACTGCCTGAGCTGGGTCTAGTGGCACTGACTGTCAATCCAGCTACTCAGAGGCTAAGGAAGGACTGAAGGCTTGACGTTTGCTAGGATACAGAACAAGTTCAAGTCTACAATGGATAGGTTAGTGAGACCCTGTCTGAAGATGAAATTTTAGAGGGGTGGGCATGTAACTCAATAATAGAGTGTTTACCCAGCAGGCACCAGACCCCACTTCAATTCCCAGAGCTGCAAAAAATGGCATTTAATTTAAAAACATAGTCTTAGAATGGTTGTGAGTGCCAAATAAGTGAATTTAGGCAGATGTTTCACACAGCGCCTGGCATGACACGAGGGCTCAAGCCTTGCTCTAACACCTGCATCACACAGAAGCCCATTATAGTTCTTCATACTCAGCTGCTGAGAATGCTGCAGACCCAAGCTAATGAAAGAGACAAGGTTTGCGAGGGAATTATTAAACAAATGGTATGTATAGGGGGCATCAACCAACCTAATCTCTCCTTTCTCACAAAATCCAAACCCAGAAAATTGAAATGATTCCCGAAAGCCCGTAGAGGAGACAGGAGAATGACTCTGTGCTCTTGAGCACAACAGCAGAGTTTCAGAATCTGGCTTGGAGCTAGCTAGGCACTGTGGTTCATGCCTATAATCCCAGCTTGGGAAGTAGAGAGGGTCAGAAGCTCAAGATCATCCTCAGCTACATAATGAGTTGCACGGCAGCCTGGGCTTGTTACACAGGACCCTGTCTCATTCAGTTAGTCAACAGTCAAGTTCTGAGGTGAGATAATAGGGGTTCAGATTCCAGCATTTCCAGTACAGAGCTCTGACTATGGGGAAGCCTTATGTCACTAAGCTTCTTTGTTCTCACCTGTAACGTGGAAGTGCTAACAGACCCTGCCTCATAGACAGTTATGACTGTTGAGTGAGATCACACCTGCAAATTGTCAGCAAATGCGAGTTCTCCTTTTAGTCTATTTCCAACAGAAGTATGAGAGTCTCTTCCCAGTGAGATGGCTCAGTGGTTTAAGAGCATTAGTTGCTCTTGCAGAGGTCCTGGGTTTAATTCCCAGCACCCACTTGGTGGCTCACAACCCTCTTTAACTCTAGTTCCAGGGAATCTGATGCCCTCTTCTGGCCTCTGTACAAACATTGCATATATATACATGTAGGCAAAACATCCATACACATAGAATGAATATTGATGTATTTTTACATTTATTTATTTATTGGGGCAGAGGTGGGTGTGGATGTGTCAGGACTCACTTGTGGAGGTCAAAGAACAAACTGAGGGAATCAGTTCCCTCCATCTTTCACATGAGCTCCATTGACCAAACTCTTAGTGAGATGGCTCACTGACCTGAGAGTTTCAACATTAAATAAAATAGAGGTTTCCTAAGAACTTTGGGAGGTCTGATCTTATCATAACAATCTACTCTTTGGATGAGGCCTGGAGAATATCATGAGAGAGATCCCCTCAGAAGTGGGAAGTGGATGTTTTTATCATGTATATGATTAAAGACTCTCTGTCACACAAAGTCCTGTTTCTGCTCAAAGCTCTTTCCCCAAAAGCTAGTCCTGGCCTGAGGAGGCCCTGGGCATGAATACGGTTTCATCAGATCGCTGGGAATTGTGAATCCAGGGCTTATCTGTGCTGATCTTATTTAGGGTGGATCTACAGATGACTGACAAATAGCCATACTGGAGTCACACCCAGCTAATGACCTGTCTATATCATCAACTTGGGCTGTAATCTTGCCACAGAGGGGCATATCTGGTGAAAGGTGTTGTAATAAAAATCTCACCCATGCCAGCTTCTCAGTTGCAGCTTCCTGGCCCAGTGGAGTGGCCTGAGGATGGTCGTCCCCAGGCAGAAAGTCATGTGGGAACACGTCATGGAATCCTGCTTTTGGTTGGAGCTCAGTGAGTCGCAGAGTACACAGGAACTCAGGAGAAGCTCGTCGTAGGGAAGAACTCGTTTAATGCAGGTTTTAGGGTGCATTTATGGGATGTAGCCAGGGGAGGAGTCACTGATCCCAAGAATGGGACCCATTGGTTAAGACAAGGACATTGGTGCAGCCTCATCTGCATGTGAGGACTCTATGCTTCCAGCTACAGGACAGACACAGCATCAACCAAGCCACATTTCTTTGCTCCTGTGAAGCAGGAAATATTGCTGAGTTCTGGCCAGGCTCAGGCAAGGAGAAGCCGAACTCCTACCACTCTCAGGATGAGACAGAGTTTCACGCCAGCTTCGACTCACTCTTAGATCTAGGACAGTCCCACAGAAAGGGAAGATACAGGGTGGTTGGACAAATAAATGATCAAGGAGCTTCTCAGGCTGCCTGGTCACTGCTTCAAGTTCATCCCCAGTAGGCTCTGGTGTGCAGGTCTGAAATCGCTGGTCCTCAGAAAGTTGAGGCAGGAGGATGACCACAAACTCAAGGCCTATAAAGGCTACAGAATGAGTTCAAGCCTGAGCAATTTAGTGTGACTATTTCAAAATTAAAAATAAAGAGGGTTTGGTGTAGCTTTGTGCTAGACTGGTAGAGTGCTCGCCTCGCATGTGTGTGGCCATAGGTTCAATCCCCAGTGTGGAAAAAAAGGAAGAGAGAAAGAGAGGGAGGGAGGAAGAGAGGGGAATTTAATTTCCACAAAAATTTTATGGAGCAGCTGCAAAGCCAGATCATGAGGCCCTTGGTTTGATCCTCAGCACTAGAAAGAGAGTCTTGGATGAAGAAGGGACAGAAGAAGGAGGGGGGGGGAGTCAGGAAGGAAGGAAAGGAGGAAGGAAGGAAGGGACTAATTTCACCCTCAAGAACAAATGTACTCACCTAAAGAAATTCAAAGCCCTATGCTTAGAAAAGAAGCAATTAGCTTAGGGTTTTTTATTGTGTCAAAGCAGAAAGTATGCCCTTCCCATGTGTAACCTGATTATATCCTAGATAATTTCTATTTGTTGATATATTTGTATTTAAAATGTCACAATGAAACCTATTTCTTTGTATTGTAACCAAAATAATTAACTGAAATGGTAATAATAGTTTCCATGGGTGGTAAATTTTTTTCTTTAATTTTTATTTACTAATTCTTATATGCAAGGGTGTTTGCCTCCATGTATGTCTGTGTACCACGTGTGTGCCTAGTGCCCACAGAGGTCAGAAGAGGCCATTGGCTCCCATGAGACTTTGTAATGGGTTGAAGACCCAGAGACCACTCAGCATGACCAAAGTTCAAAATGAGAGTCTGTATTATTAAGCTGGCTGGGACTGCCTGGAGAGAAACACTTCTCACAGTAGCAGCCCTGAATGCATATTACAGGGGTTTTAATTTTTAAAGACAAAGAATACAGAAAAACTACATCCTGCTTGGCAGTTGCAAAGGAAAGCAAGCAAACAGTTAAACACGGGCCAAGAACATGCAGTTAGCTGGGGCATTTTGACCCTGAGTTCTATTACGAGTTTGAGTGCTTTCCCACAGGACTTTTCAGGGGAGGGGTAGAAACCAAAGATGGCTTCAGCTGAGACAAGATGGAGAAACTTTTGCCCTGTTCCAACTGGAGGAATAGACAGTTTTCAGCTACCATGTGGGTACTGAAAATCAAACCTGGGTTCTTTAGAATAACTACTGTTCTTAACTACTGAGCCATCTCTCAGCCCCCAGTCTTTTTTTTTTTTTTTTCTTAATAAGTATGAGGTATTCTATTATAGCCTGCATGTTTCATTTAGCAAGCATGGAAAAACATTTAGACTTTATTCTCAAATGTTTCATCAACTACCTCTGTTACAGCATCAGTCAACAGCAGACTACAAGGTAGCTCCTCTGTGTGCACCAGGCCCACAGTGGTTCCTGCATTCTAACCTGTGACCTCCAGTATCCCAGGCATCCTTTGACCTGAGGCTCTCCAGAGAGTCAGCAAGCTCAAACTGGAGAAGTGCAACCTTGAAGACAATCTCTTTGAAAAGTGTTGTCACTTGAACAACTGCAGACAGTGGTGGTTGCTCCTTCTCTTTGGTATATTTTGTTAAGCAATAAGGTCACGTGGAGACGAGGAAGGCTAGCATATGGAAACAGGAAGAGCTGCTTCAGAAATAAGGGGTGGGAGGACTATAATGTGGTTCAGGGTAGAACCTCTGCTTAGTCTGCAGAGGACTGAAGGGGAGGAAACAGGAGGATGGGCTCAGAGGAAAGGAGAGAGATAGAGGAAAGTGAAGAAAGGGAAGGAGGGGCAGGGAGGGAGGTGAGAGGGAGGGAGGGAAGAAGGCAGGAAGGAAGGGAGGGAGGGAGGGAGGGAGGCGGGAGGCCAAGAGGCAGGAAAGAGAAAAATGGACTGAGCTGGGTAAGCAACAGGCAACTGCAAAAGGAAGACTCACAGTTACATGGGGGTCAGGGGGGTGTTAGGAACTCAAGGGCCTATTCTTATTTGCAAATTCCCTGTTCCATGCCATTTAAAGGTTCTGAAAGGTGCAACAGTCATGCCCCTATAACTCTCAGCCATAGTTTCCGAGCTCATTTGAGCTTGGAAAAATGAAACACTTCCTGGTCAGCCCATCAACACCCTGTCAAACAAGTTTCTCTCCACTCAAATTAGGGAACTCTTGATAAATGCTTTGACTCTTTCTTGGTTTTCTTAAAGTTATTAATTTCTGATGTTTTAGTGTATTTTCCATTTTATTTATTTACTTACTTATTTTAATGTAATTCCTAGTAATTACAAAAAATGCTCACTTTGCTTGTCCCTCTGTCCAATTCTTTGTTTGCAAGCACAAGACCTAGAGCCCCTCTAGTTACTCACTGAACCCCGATATCCACAGATGTCACCGACACCCATTAAATTCTAATGATGAACAGCCCGCTCCTCCTCCTCCAGGACTTTGTGGGGGTTGGGAGGCTGCCTTGTGTCCTAGTCTGTCTCCATCAGTTAGAAAATCCACATCATGCTTAGCACTGAACAAATTATCAGGCTAGAGGCCGTGTGTGAGCTCTTACTTGGCATGGTAGGCTCTTACCCTTCTCTTTGTGGCCAACACTCCTGACGGCCTACTAGAGCAGGACTTGGGGGAAAGTGAAGGTCTCTCACTGGCCATGCATTGCTCTCCAGAAGATCCACATGCAGCTCACACCTTCCCACATACAGCAGGACTACCTATTAGCAGTCTACAGTAAAGAAAAGCAGTGGTTGCTTTTGTTTCGTGTTTGTGTTTGTGTGGTACTGGACCTCTGTATACCAGAGCTACACCATTTTAATCTAGAAGAGACAGTGGGGCCATGTGACAGGAAGCAGAAGATGAGAATGAGGCTTCCCTCTTGTTGGTTTTTGTTGTTTTGTTGTCTCACTGTGTATATCCTTGACTGGCCTCAAACTTGCTATGATCCCAGTGGGGTCAAGTTCTCTGGGCAATATGTACCCTGAAAGTCTAAGGGAACTATTTAGAGCCACAGTCACATTTAGCTTGTAAAAAGATATCTCTTTCAGCTAAACAGGATCTAAATTGTATGGCAGCTCAGTAGATGACTAACTGCTTAGCATTCATGAGACTCAGAATTCAATCCTCAATATAAGAGAAAGAAAGAAAGAAAAAGAGAGAGAGAGAAGAAAGAAAGAAGAAGAAAGAAAGAAAGAAAGAAAGAAAGAAAGAAAGAAAGAAAGAAAGAAAGAAAAGAGGAGAAAGAGAGAAAGAAGGACTATTACATTAATCTCTAGAAGGCATGTCAAGTCCATGGCCCAACAATCACATGTGCCCCAACAGCTATGAATGCCCAGCACAAAGTTGTAAAGTTACTTAAAACATTATGAGGATTTTGGGGGTGGGGGGGGGTGGGAGCTATCTTTTTTGTAACTCAGTCACACAATTCTCAGGCATGACATATCACAGTATCAAAGGTAGGAAATCCCTACCAGTCTATTAAAATAGTTAAGCTGAAAACTTTGTTCAAAGTAGTAATATTGCTCCATAAATATTTGGTAGGAGGTAAGTCATTATTAGGGTCCCAAGAATCCCAACCCTTGGGGCTGGAGAGACAGCTTAGCTGTTAAAAGCAGGCACTGCTCTTGCAGAAAACCCAAGTTTGGACCAGGTTCACAACCACCTGGAACTCCAACTCTAGAGGATCTCACCTTTGGCCTTGGTGGGCAACAGCACTCACATGCACATAATTAAGAACAAACCTTAAGCTGGGCAGTGGCACACACCTTTAATCCCAGCACTCGGGAGGCAGAGGCAAGTGGATCTCTGTGAGTTCAAGGCCAGCCTGATATACAGAGTAAGTTCCAGGACAGCTAGAGTTACAATAGAGAAAACCTGTCTCAAAAAGCCAAAACCAAAGAATTCCAAGCTGGTATAGTGATAAGTTTGAGAACAGCCAATAAGAATCCCAAAAAAAGGGGATAAAATTGAGTATCACAAAATATACAGAGAGAAACAATGTGCCCTCAACACTCTAGCAGAACAGGAAGAGACTCAAAACAAGTATGGTGGTATTATTCCACACATAATGTAAGGTAACTATAACATCTTTAAAAGTAAGATCATCAGGGAGGAATGGGAAGAGGGTGTGATCAAGATACATTATGAAACTCAAGTAATTAGTAAAACTATTATGAAAAAAACACAAATCTTCTAAAATTGAAAAAAAAAAATAAGATAATACAGGTAAAGAACAAGCCATTTGGGCTGGAGAGATGGCTCGGTGGTTAAGAGCACTAATTGCTCTTCCAAAGGACCTGAGTTCAATTCTCAACACCCTCATGGCAATTCACAACTGTCTGTAATTCCAGGTCAAGAGGATCTGTCTGCAGATATTCACACAGGTAAAACACCTATGCACATTTTAAAAAAGAAAGAAAGAAGGAAAGGAAGAGAGAAAGAAAGGAAGAAAGACATTCGAAATATTAAAACACTTTTTTAAATAACCAAGCATAATGTTTAGAGTCAAAAATAACAGTATGAGTAGGCAGGAGTGATCACAGAGGAAAGAAATGTCTATACCTGAAGAAAGAATTTGCAAATGGGAAGACAGACACGAAGGAATTTTGAACACATCCCAATAGAGACAAAAATACAAAACAAAGGTTGAAAGATGAGGTCTAGAGCCAGCAACATGGCTCAGTGCCCAGCTTGATAACCTGAGTTTCAGTCCTGGAACCCACATGGTAGAAGCAAAGGACTGACTCCTACACGTCGCTCTCTGATCTCCACACGTGAGCCATGGCTCATTCCTACAAACACAAAACAGTGAAGTCTAATAACCATTCCAGAACAAGGTAATGACATAAAGGAATAAGGAAGAAATAATGTCTATCAAGATAACTGCTGTGTATTAGTCATGTTTCTATGGCTGGGACAAAATGCCTGAAAAAAGCAACTTACAAGAAATTTCCCCATTAAAAGAAAGCAAGAAGCTGGGCGTGGTGGTACAGAGCTACAATCCCAGCACTTGGGAGGTGGCAGCAAAGATCAGGAGTTCAAAGTCAGTCTGAGCTTAAATAAACTCTATCTCGAAAATGAAACAAAATGAAAATAAAACCAACAATGTAGTTATACACCTAATGTGTTGCGCAGCAAGGAAGACACAGAAGCATTCTCATAGATGCAAACTCTGCCAGACCTCAGCAGACAGAACCACTATCATGACAAGCACCATCCTGGACAGTGGGAACCCTGAGCCTCTCACCTCAGGGGTTTTTATTGATACCTAAGCTCCTCCAATGTTCTATTGATAGCATGTGCAGATCATGAGAAATCAAACATCTTTTACATAAAGCCAACACCTGCAAACAATGCAAATGCCAAGGCCTAGGCAGCCTTTCCCCACTTTTCCCAAGTGTGCAAAACAACCATTTTAAACATAACTAAAAATAAACTTCTTCATCACAACAGCAGCAAAGGAAACAAATGAAGGAGGAAGGAAGTGGGGGAGGAGGGAGGAAGGGGTGACTCAGGTTAGAGGGCTTGCCTATCCAATGTAAGGTCCTAGGTTTTCTTTACAGCACAACTTAATTGAATAAACAGCATATGTTAAAGTAGATTTTAAGTTCATGTATTTAAAGCTGTTATTCACAAAATAAAAACAGAAGGGGCTTGTTCTTTAGTTGGCTAGCTTCCAACTCAACGTCTTCCTGCCTTAGCCTCCCAAATGCTAGGTTACACACACCTGTGCCATATGCCTGGCTCACTGTACTGCTTCTTGCAATTGCATTGCTTTGGCTCCTCTATCAGCCCTGGCTATATACAAACAGGATGGCTCCGGTGCTTGAGCAGTTTGTCACAATTTAACAGAGGGCTCCTAATAACCGTTGAGTTGCTGAGGGACTACCTTTCTTTTGCCAGTTCTTAAGCCAGAAAATGTAGGGGAAATCCAATGAACGACTCATTCCATTAATCAGTTTGATTCTCTTCTCTTTTTCACAGTAGCTGAGCCATTCGGCAACCTCATTCATTTGTATGAATGTCCCACTTTTCCCGCCACCCCTTGATACTGCCAGCTGGAAGTGGCCATTCTAGTCATTACGCAATTCTTACATCCTAAGAGTTGTTTTCATGATCTAAGGTCATACAGATTTTTCTTCTACTAGCTTTATAGCCCTGTTCTATTGTTTTAAAATTTATCTTTAAATATATGCATACTTTTGCATGTGTATGTAATGGATATATAATGAACTATGATCACAATCCCTCCCAATTACCCTCTCTTTTCTTCCTTCTGCCACTGAACCTCTTCTTTCCCACAAGTCCCTCTCATACTTTCATGTGCTTGTGTATGTGCAGGTGTGCATGAGGAGGCCAGAAGTTGACTTTGGGTGTCATCGTCTATCACTCCCCACATTATTTTTTGAGATGGGCCTTGTATGTATGTATGTAGCCTTGGCTGTCCTTGAACTGCCTGCCCCAGTGCTGGGATTAAAGACATGTGCCATCATGCCCAGATCCCATATTATTTTTTGAGACATTTCTTATTGAACAGTAATAAACTGTTTTAGCTGGGCAGCTGGCCAGAGAGTCCTGGAGGTCTTCCTGTCTCTCCCTCTAGTGTGGAGACTGCAGGTGTTCACGCATGCCCAGCATTTATGTGGGTGTTGAACCCAGGTTCTTATGACACTATAGCCACTTCCCCAGCCCTTCAGGTAACTTTTAAATACAGAGATAACTGTCATTTGTTGTTTTTTCCTCAATCTAAAATTTTGATGTCTTTAGAAAGCTCTTTAACTTCTAAAACAATCTCAATGTAGTTGTTAAACTACAGTCAGACAATTGCTCCCCAAAAGCAGTCCGCAATTAATAATGAACCTTCACATTTGCAGGGAACTATGGAGTTGGCCTGGTCTCCTGCCTTCAAAGGCATGCATCATAGGTTTTTCCCGATAGAGTCCATAGCTCCTGGAGCACTGTGTACCTTTCAGTTCTTGAGAAACTGAGGCACTCTCTTAGGCAGTGAAGCATTCAGGCCATTTTGTTTCTCTGTATGTTCCTTTAGAAGTCAAGAAAGCATAAAAGTTTGACAGATAGTTGGTCTTAAACATTAATCTTGTATAACCTGTATCAACAATGGCTTGCAAGTGCCATTGTATCCTGGCAACTATCACTGTATCGATCCTGGCAATTGTCATTACATTCTGTTTCTGATAAAGGTATAAAAGTCTGATTGTCTTCAATAAAAATTCCACAGCCTCATTTTTGCTGTGGACTCTTCACCTGAGCCTGGTTTTAATTCCTTGACTGGCCAAATCAGGTAACCTTGGTCTGGTCCATAAATGTGGGTGCTTACATATACATCACTGCAGGAGTCTCTTTTTCTTTCTCCATTTCTCCATTTCGTGTCTCTTTCATAAGAATACGTCATCTGCTTAACAGGTTTCTGGCCTAGGAATTAATATGAAGAAGTCTCTGACAGAGTTCACAGCTAAAACAACAACAAAGTATGTAGAAATACAAAATTTAAGGTGTAAGAAATATAGTACAATGAGCTCGGTGGGACCACTTACATACTCTGGAGGCCAATTTCACAGTTTGAACACTATTTGGGAAGAAGACATTGGCAAAAGCTGAGTTAATGTCAATGTTAAGATTTGTTTGCTTTTCGAGACAGGTTTCACAATGTAACTTAGGCTGGATTCAAAGTAGTCATCCTCCTGCCACAGATTCTCCAGTGCTGGGATTACAAATGTGTGTCACCATGCTGAATGTTAAAGTTGAAGAAGTTGTGTATCTGAAACATGAAAAACACTATGGACCCTGAAGCTCAGGGATTATTGCATTAGTCGGGGTGGAAAGATTAAGAATCAGGGAAAGGAGTTTGCTGAGATTGCCCTAGGAATGTCAGAAGCTACACTCAAGAAGTCTCATCAACATAGCTGCCTAAATATGATCTGAACAAGGAAGTAACAATAGACATATTAATGTAGATGAGGGAAAGCTTACAGGCAATGCTGAGATCAGGATAAACAGTCTCCTACAAGGAAGAGCACACCGATTGGTGTGGGTTTAGTTTCTGACATCCACACAGCAGTTCATAACCACCTGTAACTCTAGTTCCAGGGGACCCGATACTCCCTCTGACTTCCATGAGCACCAGGTATGCTCACAGTGCATGTGAGGCAGTCATATACACTAAAAATCCTTTTTGTAAAAAATCAGTATCAATAGTGAAAGCCTGGGGCTCAAAACCTAGCTTTACTATTCTTCCCTTGTATTGATGGTAAGGAAAAAATAAAATATGCATGTAACACAGTGCCTGGCATGTGGCTCACTAAAACCAATCTGTTGTCATCTCTGCCCATCTTCTTTCTCTGAACTAATCTCTGGCATTTCCCTAGAACTTCACTTCTTTTAAATCAAAGACTACCTGATGGAAACTGCCACTAATTTTGAATTTGGAGGAGGGTTTGTTTCCAAAAAACAAAACAAAACATCTAAATTGAGTGCTATCTCATCTGGATTCATTGCAGAATCTTCAGAAATATTATTTAGGCAAAGTAGAGTTTGTCTTTCAGCAAATATACATTATTTCAAGTAAAAAGTGACTCTGGATTGTGCCTGCATGCTACTGAAGCATAGATCTGTCACTTGGGTTAAGTATTCCAGTCACTTGCAAATGGGAAGGCTGATGAGATAATAGAAACCTCTCCTCCATACTGAAAACATGCACAGTGAGTGAACGCAGCACCAGGCTTTCAGACTTCAGTCTAAGTTAAGGTTCCTATTGTGATAAGACACCATGACCAAAAGCACATTGGGGAGAAAAGGGTTTATTCCAGCTTATATTTCTACTTCATCATAAAGTCACGTCAAGAGCTGTGGAGGATGGCTCCTTATGGTCTTGCTTGATTTCCTGTCTGCACCATTCTGTCTTTGATTTTTACCTGTTCTGTTTAGACTTCTGTTTAGCTAATTTTGTGAAAGGGTATCCAAACAAAAACTAAAGAAAGGTTTAAACCAAGAAGGCTTGATAGAAATGCCCACCCAAATGTTTTGAGAGTACAAAACTGGCTCAGCTGAGAGTATCACACCCAGTGGACTCTGCCCCACACAGAACTGACAATGGTGCTGATTGAAAGCAGCATTACAGCCTCAACTGACACTCAGAATACCATGGATCACACGTTTGTCTGGCTGCTGCTAAGTGTGATGGTTAATCTTGTCAACCTGACTGGATTTAAAATCACCTAACGTATATCTCTGTGCATGTCTCTGAGGGAGTTTCCAGAAAGGTTTGAAAAGGTTAGACCAACCCTGAATGTAGGCGGCACCACCCATAGGCAGGACCTGCACTGAGTATATGGGGAAAGGAGAAAAGAAAAGGAAGTCCAGCTATGTCCCAACAGGACTATGGTTTTTGTCATTAAATTCTAATCCAGATAGTTTGCTATTTATTGCTTCATTCTTACCAAGAAAGCAATCAGAGTGGTAGATATATCACCTTTTCCACACATGGATCTTTTAAGTTTCTGATTTACAACAGCTGAGGAATTTATTTAAAATGTTACAAATAAGAGAATTAAGGGCTGCAGAGATGGCTCAGTGGTTAAGAGCACCAGCTGCTCTTAACAGGAGGACCTGGGTTCAATTCCCAGCACCCACATGGTGGCCCAAACTGTTTGTAACTCCAGTTCCAAGAGATCCAATGACCTCTTCTGGCCTCCATGGGCACCAGGCACACATGTGGTACACAGCCCCATGGCAAAACAGGCTTATACAAAATAAATCTTGAAAAAACAAGAAAATTTCTTAATCAGACACTAAATTAGCACTTTTCTCTATAAAGAACTAATTTCAAAATATTAGAGCTAAATGCAGTTCCAATTGACTATTCAGATAGTATATAAAATCAAATATACAAACTGAGTCATTATGCAACTATATTTTGAATACTAGGGTAATCTCAGTTTTTCTTTTTTTCTTTTTTGGTTCTTTGAGACAAGGTTTCTGTGTAATCCTGGCTGTCCTGGAATTCACTCTGTAAAACAGGCTAGCCTTGAACTCAAAAGCTCCACCTGCTTCCACCTTCTGAGTCCTGGAATTAAAGACATGTCCACCACGCCTGGCTTCAAAGTAGTAATTTCTTCTTTTTTTTTGGTTTTTTTGTTTTTGTTTTTGTTTTTAGAGATAGAGTTTCTCTGTTGTAACTTTGGATGTCCTGGAACTCACTCTGTAGACCAGGCTGACCTTGAACTCACAGAGATCCACTTGCCTCTGCCTCTTGAGTGCTGGGATTAAAGGCATGCACCACCACCACCTGACACAAAAGCAGTAATTTCATACAGCTCAATCTGGTAACTTAAATCACCAAGAGATTAAAACTTTCATTAAGTGTCAATTCAGTTGATATACCTCCTGAATTAAGTCTAATGCTTTATATCTTTATGATACTATGAAAATTTCTAGATTTCTCACTTGGCTAACACCCGTATGCAATTACACTAATGGTTTTAGCAGCCAGTGGCAGGAATGAGAAAACAAAAATTCAGTACCTCATATAGAAAGTTCTGATCTGAAGCAAGGGCATATGAGTCCATTATAAAGGCAGAAGCACAATTGCAGTGTTAAGGATTCAAACACTTGACAGCGATCCCCAAACCAAGCCAGTACTGACTTTCGTTTTGTTTTGTTTTTGTTTTTTGAGACAGGGTTTCTCTGTTGTAACTCTGCCTGTCCTGGAACTCATTCTGTAGACCAGGCTGGCCTCAAACTCAGAGATCCACCTGCCTCTGCTTCCTGAGTGTTGGTATAAAGGCGTGCACTGCCGCCACCACCACCCAGCTCAGGCTGATTCTTAATATTTATATGAAGCATCAATGCCAACCAATCTGTGTGTTAGTAAGTCTGTATACGTTATAAATGATGATTTGGCCCATATCATGTTGACAATTTTGGACATTCAAACATA